>JAYRCH010000606.1:0-166267 GCA_037179445.1 Phengaris alcon alcon | reverse complement strand
TAGTTTGTACACCTACACTATCTTTTAATTTTCTATGACCGATCTCATAAACAAAAGGTTGGTTGGTAGAGATTGCTTATTAGAAATAAGTTCGCCTTTTGTACATCCTTTTATGTAAAATTTATTGTAATAATTATTTAATTTTGTAGTTTTTGGTGTGCAATAAAGTGTTATTGTATTGTATTGTATAACGTACTGATATTTTGTGCAATTTCTTCGACACATGCGGCAAGTCATTCTCGGGAACACAGCACTGCCCAATCAGGCACCCTCTAGTTATGTCCAAACTAAACAGATTCATGTTGCGATAGACCGCTTTAGATTTTTTTATTTGAATCATCCAATTGTCCCATTTCTCTCCAACAGTCTGAGGGCTTTGCACCGGTGGAACTGTGTTTCGCTCTTAACCTATAATATGAATGGCCTAATAATATTTAATGAATATTTTTTAAGCTTTCGTTGCAATTATGTATTATAATATTGTAATTTTAGTATCAGGAAATATAGAAATAACATTTGCTACTAATTTATCAGCTCAATTGTAACATTTTTTACTTTTATTTAGGTAACATTCAAGTTAAAAAGTTCTATCCCATAAAATTCTCGGAAAATAAATACGAGTGGTAAGGCTGAAAGGAATTGCAATGTTTTGCTTTACTAGTACTGACCTAAATATTATATAACCCGGAGACATACCAAACTGTCAAAAAATTTACAAATCCTTTTTAAAAATAAGCTCGCCGTCTCGCCGTATTAATTTAGAGGATTAAATTAATTATTTAATTTAATCCTCTAAAATACTAAGTAAATAGAAATGTTGGGATTTACGTCGATTCGTACGTCGACGTACGATTTACGATTTACGTCAGTTTTAATGAATCTAGAGTGCGTTGTACTTAAGCTGCTCATGATCAGAGGTGCTAAGTAGTATTTCTATTTAATTAATACGTGTAGCAAAAATTATAAGTACAGTTTTACGAGAATTGTACGTACGGATGAGTATAAAATTTGGCACAATTGAAGTTTATGTGGTCCCCCACAGCAAAAGGCGCGGCAAAAGCTAATATTTTATTTTAATTATTTATAATATAATATACATTAAATTAATAAAAATAACTACAACAATAACCTCAGATTATTCACAAACTACCGTGCGTCAAATAAATACATTTATACACGTTGACGTTTGTCAATCTGTAACAACTTTTACATATCTTTTATAGATTGTCTAGATCTCGGTTTTAACATCATAAAATAATAATAATTTTATATTTTAGGGGTGGCTCTCCATACATGTGAAGTGAGGATGAAATATATTTTTTTATTTTACCCCATCTTGTGGGATATCGTTGAATAGGCATCTTAAAATAAAATTAAGGTTTTATACATGATTTTTTTACAAAGTCGACCATTTTCTAGTAATCGGCCTCAAAAGTGTTTTATCAGTTTGTGGTGGCATTGGCATTTCTAAACTATAGGAGGTAGAAACTTGTAATTTTCCATGCTGATGTATTATGCTATGAACTCTTTAGCATAATTATTTTGAGCGAAATCGAACAGTAACTTTTGATGCAATTTGAAAAAATCCTATTACGCGTTGATAGTTACGGCACCCTCCTAATGGCCCGTTTCAATAACCTATCTACCACTATTTGTTGGAAACGTCAAAATCATATCGCAAAAAACCGTCAAATGATTGAATGACGACGTTTTTAACAAATAGTTAAAGATATATAGGTTATTGAAACTAGCCGTTAGACATGTCCCGACATGCTCTTGGTAAGGTTATTTCTATCTGATAGGCAAAAGAACCCCTATAAAGTTCGAACTTAAAAATTATATGAATAATTAATATAGTCAAATTTTGCCAACAGTGCGACCTCTAGTTACAATTTAATACCTGTTTCATATCTTTGATTCTTACTGCCAGCTGCTTCATCATGTCCACTCTCTCGCCGGAGTCCTCGGGACATGTGTAAGTATTTGCTCCAAATCCCCGGCCATACCTCTTCAATACGCTCACTCAATTGTTTGCCTTGACAAATAGCTAGAAATCCCACTTTCCGAATCTCTTTTCCCTTGAAAATTTTCACACGTTTCCATGGAAATCTCGTTTTGTTTTATTTATCTTTGGAATGGGATTTTTTTTTATTGTGGGTAGATCTAAACTGAAAAGGAACCATTGAGATTATTGCCTTCCATGGGCATACTATATCCTCCTATGGCTTATACGATAAATATGTCTTCTAAAGTTTTACCTAGATTAATGTTAATCCAGGACATATGTTTTAAAACAGCACACAGAAAAGTTTAAAAATTGGTAACTCGACAAAATTAAAAACTCTAACATCACGGTAATCTGCATGTTTGAGAACTTAACTTACCGACTGAAATTATATAAGCATACTACGTGGTGCCCGCAACTTCGTTTGCGTAAAACTAACGCAGGCTGAGCCCTATATTTTTAAGCGGAACCCTTAGTTAAAAGAAGCCAAGTTACTCCTTATAACATCAACTATCTGCCAGAGAAAGTTCCGTGAAAATCGGTCTAGCCGTTTCAGAGATTAGTCGTAACAAAGACGGACAGACGGACGGACGGACGGACAGACAAAAATTAAAATACATTTGTATTGTAAGTACTAAGATAATCATCTTATACTTTAAAGACAATCTTGTTTATATAATCGTAATCCCGAAAACGGCTACTAAACCATTACTATGAAATTTAGCATGTAGGGAGTTTGCGGGTAGAAAAATATATCTAGCTAGGACTTATATCTGGGAAACTGCGCATTTTTAAGCTACATATGTTCTTTCTTTCGTCGCGCAACAATATATCAATAATTTCGACGCTATCATAGTCTGATTGGCAGATCGATTGATATGCTTATGTTTAATTTTTTCTTTGTTCGAAAATTCGGAATACCACATTCGCTATTCGCATTCGCTGGCTTCGAACCCTTGGTTCAAAGTTCAAATAAATATTTGTAATTATTTTTATTTATTTAAATTTATTAGAACTCCGAGCAAAGGACGATTACCCACATACTAAACTGTTATATGCATTTAGTGAAAAGCTGTTAATTTAAAATTACAAACATACACTTAAATTTTATTTAATGGTTAGTATTGCATCTACACCGCAACGGGGCGCGCGGCGCCTGTGCATGCACCTTACTCGCCAGCGCACACTGCGCGGCGATAGCTATACTTTACTTTCAACATTCTAATCTTGTCAATGTAGGCGACCAGACTTACACATATCTTTATAATACAGTCCACTATATATGTACCTGTAGCGAGCTATGACCTCCTGATTTGTATGTCCTTCTTGTGCTTGAGTGGTGATGATAATAATACAGCAACAATTCTTATATTATCCTTTATTGGTGCTTAACACTGATACGTATTACATATGAGATATGCCTAACACAAAATATACGTCTACACTCTTTATAGCCATTTGGCCAACCAAAAAACTAGATAGGCTTTACTTCATGACATCTGTCAATGTCAAAAATGACATTGACACTTACTTTTGTCAATATGCAACATCTCCCTTTTCGGGAAAAAAGCAAACTAATATTATAAGTACATAACTAATAACAATACATTACTTATCTACTAAAATTTCTCATGTATGTACAATTTAGGACGTCTCACACTTCTACCAGACCTGGTTACGTAACCGGTATTTTCAACGGTTCATTGGGTGTGTTTGCACTGAATTTTGCATACGCCGAACATTGATCAATTAAGTTTTTAATATCCGCGTTTATATTTGGCCAATAAACTGTTTCTCTAGCGATGTTGAGTGTCTTATTAATACCTAAATATCCACAGTGTATCTTATCTAAAATCTGTATTTGCAAGGACTTTGGAACAATAAGCTTATTACCTTTAAATATTAAGTCGTTCATTATATGTATTTCATTTTGAATGTTCCAATATGGTTTCACAAGACAGCTTACTTTGTTTTTGCTTCTTGGCCAACCATTCTGAATATAAGACTTGAGCAGATTTAAAGATTCATCATTTTTACTTTCTAATAATATATATTTTAAATATGGCTTACTCACTGAGAGATTAGAAAAGATTGAATTAACATGATACTGTAAGTCATGTTCATACTGAGGTATATATAAATCACTAAGTGAGTCTCTTGACAAAGTATCTGCTATATACATATATTTACTAGGTACATAAACCACTTCTAGGTCGTTACCCTGCAACGATAACATCATGTTGTACACATCAATGCCGAAAGCATCCCAGCACACTATTCTGACTTCCTAGCCACTTTTTCAAACAAACGGAATGTCCATGCCGTACTCATTTCTGAATCCTTCCTAAAGCCCTGTCTCCCATCAACTTCTTACTCCTTAGCCGGCTTTGTCCTCATCCGAAATTACATAACTGGAAAGGGTGGTGGTGGTGTGGGAATTTACCTTAGAAATCACCTTCCCTACACCACACTCAATAAATTTCCCTCTGATTACTCTGAATCCTCATAACACTGGTTCTCTGTTCTGTCCTGTACTGGTTGAAGTGTTATTTGGAAATTTAAAGTTGCTACTTGGTGTGTTCTACTGTCCTTCACTAAACATTGACTACTTCTATAACTTTGAAGTATTATTAGAAAAATATGTCACCACCGTAGACCACACAATCATTATGGGCGATTTTAATACCTGCTTAGTAAACAATGACAAGCTACACTCAATACGTGCCTCCAAACTGCGCTCCTTAATAAAGTCCGTCAATCTCAATATCCTTCCTTTGGATTAAGGAATCCAACCCATTTCTTTCCTAATTGCGCAACCTCTTTACTAGATCTTATAATTGTTTCCTCATCTTATCATGTAAGCGCACACGGGCAATTTCATGCCGAAGACTTTTCCTATCATGACCTAGTCTTCCTCTCCCACAAAATTCGTTGTCCCAAACCGAAACACGGTATTGTAATGCAATGTAATGTAATTTTAACTCAATAGATACGAGTACATCTAGGTTAATATACGATCTCTGTGCTATTGATTGGGATGCAGTCTATCATGCTTCCACTGTAGACGAGAAGATGGACGTTTTTAACACACTCTTAATGCAAGTATTTGACCTTCACGCTCCTCATCGACCTATAAGATTAAAACACCTGCTTGCCTGGGGGTCTAAAAAGGCCACTTTAGGTGTTTCATATATTTTTTTCAACTCCAATTATGTGCGCCATTTTACCATTTCACGATTTTTGTATGGAAAAATTATATTAAACATATTATGAAATACCTAAAGTAGCCTTTTTAGACCCCCTGAGTCTTGTCTTACTTAAGATACTGAAAAAAATTTCCCACTCGTGTGACTTATAGAAGAAGAGAAAAAAGGGTTTAACTTTAAAAAAAAGGGTGGATATGGAGCATATTTTTAAATAAATATTTAAATAAAAAATAAACAATTTTAAAAAGAGAAACGTCGGATAAATATAATGCAGATTAACATATTTCTTTTTTAGATTCTTCAATACGATCATGACTGAGCAAAAAGGTTTCAAAGAACTCCAATTTTCAGTTCTATCCAGCGCACAACCTGGTTGATTATTGGTGTTGATTATTGAATAGCGGCATTATATTACTATTATTATTGAATATCGTTCATTAAATCTAGGGAAATGATTGGCGTGCTCCATGCTCGTAAAGAAGATATTTTTAATTTCATGTGTTTTGATTACTTATTAATATTATTCCAAAAATATTTTCGATTGGGAAACGGAAAAATACGAAATAATAAAAAAAAAAACTATAACCCGACTACGTAAAAAGGGGTCAAAAAAGGCCGAAACAAGAAAATAATTCACTTAGTAATCCAGAAATGCGTTGGTAGAAAAATGGCCAAGGTAGAGCCGTGGTCTCACCTATTTTACAAGATTCGGAATAACCGATGTCAAATCGCAGCTGTATCTATCTTGGGGTATACATGTGTGTGACGAATATATAAGCTTTTTATAGAAATTTCTCTAGGCCTTACGGTCAGCCCAGGCCTAGACGACGCATCTCAGTGTGAACTAATGCTTAGATGCCATTAGAGGGTGCGACCACGGCTCTACCTTGACCATTTTTGTAGATATGTATTTCTGGATTTCTAGATGAATTATTTTCTTGTTTCGGCCTTTTTAGACCCCTTTTTTACGTAGTCGGGTTATAGTTTTTTTTATTTTTTTATGTCATATTATCTAAGAAAGCGTAAAAGTAACCGACGATGCAAAAACTACGATAACGACTTTTCGGAAATCAGATTTTTAAACAGATTATAGAACAGGGAACAAAACTAATAAAGAAAAAATAAATATTTCTTAAGAGAACTAAGGTGAAACCCGTGTTAGTTGAAAACGACTCGGACTACAATTTCCTAATCAATAGAAGAGAAATAAGTGAACAGACACTCGTGTTTTATTAGTAAATAACGGAGACCCACGAGTATGACCACGAGTTTTTCAAATAAAATAAAGGAACAAATACATAGCGTCGAGTACACGCTACGTACTACTCGACTTACGATTTTTAAGCTTCGATTAATATATTTCCTCTCAATAGTGTAATTATGTCTGGAGGAAGTTACACTTTGGCATTATGTTCTCTTAGAAATTTCTGTTAATCCAACGGATGTGTTGTTAGCTTTCACGCTCAAGTTACTATAGTTCACATGCAAATTATCGGTAATTGGAATGTTTCCAATGAAATGTCTAATTAAGGCGTCAATGGTAAAATGGCTGTCTTATTGAAATTTATTTAAAGAATGATTCTTAACTAAAATACTCTATTGTTAAAAGGATTAAAGTAAATATTTAAAATCTCTAGATCAGAATGTATGTAGCGTAAGCTCTACATTTCCAATTACCTACTTCACACTTTTTGAGTCAAATGTCAATTCTATCTATCTATAGAAATAAAAGGCAAAGCTGATTGACTGTCACAGGCCAAACTCTTAGGGCTATAATTTTGAAATTTTGCACACGTATTTCTCATATGACGTAGGCATCCACTAAGGAAGAATATTTTAAAATTCAACCCTCAAGGTCGTGAAATTGGGGATAAAAGTTAGTATGAAACTTTTTGTTCCTTGGACATATTTGCATGACATTTCGTATGAATTGCGTACGGAAAAGTAATGAGTTACGTCTTTCAGCATTTTCTATAATTCAGCCCTAGGAGGGTAAATAGGGGATGAAAGTTTTAAATAAACGCATAGGTCAAATTCTTAATGCTAGAAAATTAAAATTTCGCACATGTATTACTCATATGACGAAGGTATCCACTAAGGAAGGATTTTTTAAATTTAACCGTCAAGGTGAAATGAAATAGGGGATAAAAGTTTGTATGAAACTTTTTGTTCCTTGGACATATTTACATGAAATTTCGTTTGAATTGAGTATGGAAAAATAATGATTTACTTATTTCAGCGTTTTCCAATAATCAACCTCTAAGAGGGTACAATAGGGGAAGAAAGTTTTAAATTATTATAAAGACGTCGATTGTCGATCGAATGCTAGTTCTAAATATGTATATTTTACCTTTTTATTGAGGACTTTTCGTTGGAATTGAAATCATCATCAAATATCCATCCAAATTGTTCTAGAACGTAATGCATTTCAGTCAGCTCCAAGCAGTTTCGCAGCAACAGCGATTGACTCTCGGACATGGAGAGAATGTCTCTTTCCCAAGTAGCCAATGTGTTCTAAAAACAATGGTATGAGTAGGTACTAAACAGTTTGGAAAGGTTTAAATGTACTAGACGATTAGTATCAACTAGAGGTCGTCTTGTGGTCGAAATTCGACCGTAATCTCTAAATATCTCGAAATATTGTTATATTATTGTGTGTATTGTAATATTGTTGTTATTTCACATGGGCGAAGCCGTAGGCAAAAACTAGTACCTTCTTCGTATAATTATTAAGTTTGAACTTTTTATGGTTTCTTCTTCTTCTTCTTCTTTCGGCATAGCCTTCCCTGTAATAGGAGTTGCCAACGTCAGAGTGATGCAGCAGATGTTCAGTGAAAAGCTGATGGCGTACAGTGCAGGGAATGGCTCATGCAATGACTTCATGGGCACTTCATGCAGATACAAGTTATAATTACTAGTATAAAAACAGAATAATATACAAAGCCAATGTTTCTTATGGGTTCTTTTGCCTCTTGGACGTAAATATTGTGACAGATTGACAAAATATGTCAACGTTTATCAAAATTGTAGTGTCAGTGCCAAAAAAAAAATATCTATCGATCGCAACTCGCAAGTGCAAGGTGATATTATATTACTATGTTAATAATTTGAGGTAGTTTGTTGTTGTTTATATATTTTTGTAACAATAATTAGAAATACATAAAATAATAAAAATAACTTTAACTTTCTGCACACCTTCCTTCGCATAAACTTCAACTGTACCAAATATCATACTCCTCTGTTCTAAAAATTCTCGTAAAACTGTGTACCTACTCAAACTTTTTGCTTCACGTATTAATATATAGATTTTATCTTGTAGCGACCGAATGTCTTGTATGATCTATATTAGCACTATACTATTATATTAGCATTATTACAGTACTATCACAATACAAACATAAATAAACACAAGGCGAAATTTCATTTCTGCTCAAGTACTAGCACCGAAACACCTACATAGAAATATTATTTGAAGTGTCCGATCAGTAATATACACGTGGCGATTTTTAGGGTTCCGTGCCCAAAGGGTAAAAACGGGACCCAGTTACTGAGACTTCGCTTTCTGTCTGTCCGATCGTCCGTCTGTCACCGGCATGAATATTTTTAAACGTGTATTATAGTTAATATAGGTGTATTTATATTGCCGCTCTAACAAGAAATACTTAAAACAGAATAAAATAAATATTTAGGGGCGTCTCCCATACGAAAAACGTATTTTTTGTCGTTTTCTACGGAACACATCGTGCGCGAGCCCGACTTGCCTTGGCCGGTTTTCACACAAATACTTGAAATAATAATATGTAGACACTATGTAAACACGGGGATAGTATTAAATGTAAATATCTTGATACTTGTATATTTGTTGTTTACATCAGATCTACGTTAAATAAAAACAGAGGCCGCAACTTCGATTCGAGCGATTGTAAATATTGGGTATTGGATGCAACTGCTCGTCTTGTATTGGAGATTATTGTATTACAATATGTAAACATCACACATTGTTTGAACACCGACATAATGGCGGTGGATAACTTATTTATCCACAATCATCAGTCTGCGCTGAACTTTTCAGTGTACGACTAAGGGGCGAATTTACCATTCACAATTAAACTTCGTTTCATAAAACTTAGTTCTCACTGAGCGCATTTATGCGTCAATACTCAATGTCAATCACGTTTTACGTCAAACGGGTTTCACTATATTTATGCTAATCGCGGTAACGAAAACTGAGCTCAAATAGTACAGTGTGTTTATATTGTAAAAGATTTGTGAGATATACTGCGATATTAGACACAGATTAACAATGAATTTTAGAAATACAAAAATAACAACTGTCATGTCTTGATATTTTGTAGGTATGTGACAGATTTTGAAAGCGTTCAACGAAGTTAAACCGACGAAATCCGGAGTTCAGAACTTAAGCTCAGCCATTTGGATTTTTAAACTCGTTTAATGCGTTTAAACGCGTTTAAAAATCCAAACAGTGAGTATTGCGTATACTGATCGCGTTCAATTTCATTGTTCAAATCAGCCCTAAAGAATAATTTGGCGCTTATACAAATGTCAATTACAAATACTATAGATTTGTGTAATTATTTTAAGAAAATATATGAAAATATTGTATTCATTGAAAGTTTAGAAATTTCATATTTTAACAGGGAAACAAAAAAACAAAAACTCGTATTGTTGTATTTTGGCAGAACTCTATTCAAATTATTTGAATTCATTTAGCTAGATTACAATAATTATTGAACAAAAACAAAATATTATGCACTCGTACGTTAATTAGCTTAACATATTCGTATTTGGAGTTATACGAGTGTATGGCTTAGAACTGTTGTTTCGTCTGACTCATATACCTACAATCTACATGTTGCTTAAGTGTTGGTAGATAGGTACGAGAAAGCTTCTCAAAAGTCGCTTCGATGAGAATCATGCTGTGCGTGGTTTGCTTCTTATCATGTTGATTTTAATAATGATACATTGGTATTAGAGCTTTGCTCGGATTATGATTATGATAGATTAAAAAAATAATCACAAAAATATTTTACCGCGATTCGAACCCACCACATCCAGAATTTCCGGACTGACATAATAGAGTTGAAATTATTTCTATTATTGTTATACGACGAAAGAAAAAACATAATATTAGGTCACTACATATGAAATTGGCGTTTTGTAAAGGAGGAACATAAAGTCGATTTTTTTTAAAATAATATATTTATTTAATCAAAGTATATATCATTGCTATATATGCACTTTTGCAATGCCTGCCCCGTCGGAGTTGAATTTTATCCCTTGCAAGAAGTTTCGAAATTTCGAAGTAAATTTCGAACAAAATGGTAATCTGTTGGAGCAAGGTCCGGGGAGTACGGTGGATGTCTTACACATTCCAATCGAAGCTTCTCTAATTTGGTAGCCGTCTGTTCTGCAGTGTGTGGTCTAGCGTTGTCCTGAAGCAGCAGTGGCCTGGAGCGTATGACCAACCTTGACTGTTTAACAGCTAGCTTTTCCATCATAATTTGCAGTTGCTGGCAAAAGACATCTGCCGTAGTCGTCTGGCCAGATTTAAGAAAGCTGTTGTGAACGACACCGGCACTAGTCCACCAAACGCTCACAAGTAACACAAAGTTTTTTTGAGTCAATCTTCGCTTGAGGCAGGCTTCAGCCATTGCGAAAAGCGTTTCCAATTATCGTACAGTATCCACTTTTCGATTTTTCACATTCGATTTAAAATTGCTTCATTATTGTGCCGGTTGAGTACTGTAAAGCAGCAGTCGACGCGCGTTTGTCGGTTTGCTGCAATCAATTCATGAGCTTTTTCATCTTCCCAATTTGCTTCAAGTGGATTAAAACAGTTTTATCACTAACACCGCAGCCTGCAGCTAACTCAGACGTGGTTTGCGATGGATCCGCTTCCACAATAGCCTTCAATTCTTCACATTATCAACTTTGAACTTGAACCAAAAACGCACTGTGTTTTCTTTTGCGATACCGCCGCCATAAACATCATTAATCCTTCGATCCGTTTCTGCAGCACTGGTGCCACGTTGGAACTCGTATTCGAAAATAATACGATATTTCAAGTTTTCCATTTTGTAAACAGAGTAACGCAAAGATAAAACTAAAAGAGGAAAAAACAAATGAATTACGGTTTTAGTAACACAAATACCTGAGTAAGTAGCAGTATAAATTTGAAATTGGAATTCCTAACCGAAGAAGAATATTTGAGAACAAAGTGGCCAGTACTACAAAACGTCAATTTCATATGTAAGGACCTAATATATCGATTTTACTCCCCAAAAACTCCCTGCATACTAAATTTCATTGACGATACAACGACAGAACAATACGACCATATAATTTTCTCATACTAAATGTTCACTTTGTCAATTTGTTACTTGACTGTCAAATATTTATAGGTGCATAATTTGTTGGTTTGGTGCATGTTTGGTTTATTCAGAATAACTTACCAAGAGCATGTCTAAGGAGGGTTCCGTAACTATTAAATAGGTTTTTTTTTTAAATTACTTCAAAAGTCCGATTTCGTTCAAAATAATTTTCCTAAAGAAAATCTAGCAAGATCTATCAGTACTTAAAATGGCAAGTCTCTAAGTCTCATAGTTTAGAAATGCTTGGGTGGCCCTCCTGGCAACTTAGAAACCACTTTGGAGGGTGATTACTCGAAAATGGAAACAAGAACGAACTTTGTAAAAAAATTATGTATTATATGAAACCTTGCCTTTGTTTAAATACCTTTTCAACAATACCTGACATAATAGGGTAGAATAAAAAAATATTTTTTCATCCCCACTCCACATGTATGGAGAGCCACCCCTAAAATGTAAAATTATTATTACTAGAGATCACCTTGTGGTCGAAGTTCGACCATAATTTTAAACATAATATTTATGTTTCATATATTTTTTTCCATACACAAATCATGAAATGGTAAAATGGCTACATACATGATTCATCTGATTTCATCATATTAGAAAACATCAATTTTGACAGTTTTCAATAGAAATGCGTAAATGACGCACATAATATGAGTTGAAAAAAATATATGAATCTTAATATGAACACCTAAAGTGGCCTTTTTAGACCCCCAGATTTCGAGTTAGGCCATATTTACTGACCCGTAATTTTAGTATTTATCAGCAGTTACGAATAGAAGGCCAATTTGGGATTGATAAATAATTTCTTCGGTATTTCTATGTTTAATGGTCATGTGAGTGGTGAACAGTTGATAAGAAATGAAACATTGCTTCCCCTCTCTACCCGCGCGGTTCCCCGCGGTTTTCCGTCCGTCTCGGAAGACAAAAACATTGTGTATTCCTACACAAATGTGTAAAGCCGCGCCCCAATGTTTCGATGTTTTGTGTAATATTTCGAAAAACCACGCGAGACGCGTCGTTAGATACTAAATGTAAATTGTAAATGATAATGTGTAAATTTTGTCTATGATATTTACACATTTTGCTTCCGTCTCCCAGACTTCCTTCACAAAATTACTCTTCTTATATACTAATCAAGAGCACAATAGTAATTTTACAATTGTCCTGGTTGAAATTTGTACCAAATAGCTATTTGAAAGTGTTATGTATATAAAAACAACAGCGCAAAATATATTATAACGAAAATATTATGTTTTGTACGTTGAAGGCGAGCGAGTGGAGCGAGCGAGCAAAAATTTTCTAATTTCGCAGGATAAAATTGGATAAATCATAATATATATTCATAATAGCAAAAACTGTTTAGTCCACATTTACCGCCCCCTACAATTTGCCGCCCTAGGCTTCAGCCTACTCAGCCTTCTGGTAAATCCGCCATCATATTTACTACTATTTACAGTCAACAGATGAAAAGATATAAACAAATTATTGACAGGCTGCTGCATTTGTAGATTGGACCGTGAGGATGGCCCTTAAAATAGGCCCAAAACCGTGAAAACGTGATATTTGCTTCACGTATTAGAGCGTTTTCACATTAAGCGATACGATGTCGCTTATCGCGCGAGATGATGTGAGAGACGTCAGCTAAGTTATTTTTTATATTGAAACTTCCTTCTTATTTATTTATTTCCCTATTAGATAGAACATAGTAAAAAAAATTAAATGTTGTGACAGATTGACAAACGTCAACGTGTATTAAAATAAAATTATATCAATCGCACGGTAGGTAGTGTGAGCTACCTGAGGTAGCAATACTATAATAATTAAAAGAATATCAGTCCAGTTCTATTTAAATTACAAAAACAAAAATTTCACTTATGTTTTTCAAAATGAAACCGTACGTCAAAACTCATAGGGATTGACAATAATAAATCTAACATAAATCGATATAGTATTGACAATTCAAATACTTGTTTTTGTTTGACGGCGATTAAAAAATCGATTTGGTTTCAACTAATAACATTATCGATGGGACAACAATATCGATTAATTTGTAGTGTTGTACCCTTATGAAGTCATAAGGGTACAACACTACAAATTTCTAGCATAATGTGTCCAAACTGTCTTTAGCATATAAATAGACTACGTGTGTGTATCTGTGAACCAAATGCATGGTAGTGTGTGTGGCTGATATTTTCATTAATTTAATGTATTTCTAAGCATTATCTTAAGAAATGTAAGCTTTTCGCACGCCTTTCTCAGCAAAAACTTAAAATGTGCCAAATTTCACTCTTATCCGTACTCAAAATTCTCGTAAAACTGTACTTGAGATTCTCGCTTCACGTATCAATATACTACGAAATTCCTTACATATGAAATTGGCGTTTTGTCGCACTGGCCACTTTGATCTCAAATATATCTTCTTTATTTATTTATATACTTTATTAGAGCTATTTACTCATACATTTGCGTTTCGAAAACCGTAATTTATTTAATTTTTTCTCTCTTGGTTTTTTCTTTGCGTCACTCTGTTTACAAAATGGAAAACTTGAAATATCGTATTATTTTCGAGTACGAGTTCCACCGTGGCACCAGTGCTGCAGAAACGGCTCGAAGGATTAATGATGTGTATGGCAAAGTTCATAATGAACAATTGAAGGCTATTGTGGAAGTGGATCCATCGCAAACGACGTCCGAGTTAGCTGCAGGCTGCGGTATTAATGATAAACGGCTACAGATAGGACAATGGACACAAACAGACGGCTACCAAATTAGGGGAGCTTCAATTGGAATGTCTAAGACACCGTACTCCCCGGACCTTGCTCCAACAGATTACAATTTTTTTCGAAATTTACTTCGAAATTTCGAAACTTCTTGCAAGGGAAAAAATTCAACTCCGATGGGGCAAAACTGCCCCATCGGAGTTGAATTTTTTCCCTTTAAACAAAGAGCCTTCAAAGATTTTATTGATTCCTGTCCGAATGTTTTTTTAGTAAAGGAATCAATGAACTACCTATGAGATGGCAAAAGTGCATAGATAGCAACTTTGATTAAATAAATATATTTTGTTCAAAAAAATCGACTTTATTTCCCTACCCCTTTACAAAACGTCAGTTTCATATGTAATAACCTAATATATAGATTTTATGATGTCAAAACCGAGATCTATGCACAGTCTTTAACTATATCGAATTTCATCCATTTATATTCATACTTACAGAAGCTAGAGACGCGGACAGACAGACAGGCGGACGGACAGAGCGAAACTATAAGGGTTCCTTGAGTATTACGGAACCCTAAAAATCTGCCGACCCCAGTAAATTGTAGGTTGGTAGATGTATTCGTAGATGTTGGAGTAGGTATAGCTGTAGGTTGTAGATATTGGTTTAGGTTGTGAGTGTAGGTGTAGTTATTTATTTATTCCACTCCATTGATATGAAACAAGTACCTGGGTAGACGAGCTTTGCTCGGAGCTCTAGAAAATTTCAGATAAATAAAAAGGAATCACAAAAATATTTTACCGGGGTTAGAACCCATCACATTCCGAATTTCCAAAGAACACAAAAATTTACCAAGCTGCCAATCGGACTGACATTATAATGTCGAAGTTATTGATACATTGTTGCACGACGAAAGAAAAAACACATATAACTTAAAATGCGCAGTTTCGCAGAGATAAATCCTAGACCGATTTTTTTCCGCCAAAACTCCCTGCATACTAAATTTCAAGTAAATTGATGCAGACGGCGCCGAGATTACGATTATATATATACAAGATAGTCTAGTTTAAAACACGATAATTTTGCTACTTAATTTCTTATTCTTAAATAGGAAACAAACCTCGACCACAATCATGTCCTTCAACATCAAGCGTTCTGGATTAGTCTCTGTATCAATTATTGGGATATTGTACTCCATAATTTCATCCTCCAAGTACAATAGAATCCGCTCCATTTCCGCGCATCGTCATACCTCAGAAGTAGTTTCTTACTCTAGGTTTTATATTGGGTGTCATCTAAAAGTTTTTTTTAATCTCATTTAAATAGAGAAAGGCTACAAGCTAAATACCTGAGTAACCGAGATTTGCTCGGAGCCACAGTAGATTAAAAAAAGAATTTAAAAAAAAATGTATCTGACCGGGATTCGAACCCAACACAATCCGAATTTTCTAACAAAGCAAAAATTATACATACGCATACCTACCAAACTGCTAAATGAACTGACATAAGGGAGTCGAAATTATTGATTTTATATTGTTGCACGACGAAAGAAAAACATATTGCCCCTTACTAATAAAAAGATTTACACAACGCATAACTTAAACAACGTTGCTGTCTTTGTCTGATACGTTGGAAAAGTCACTTGACAGACAAAGACAGCTGCAACGTTCTTTAAGTTATCCATTGTGTAAATATTTTTATTAGTAAGGGGGATTATATATAAGATCGTTGATTATATAGCTTAAATTTAAAAAACTATAACCTGACTATGTAAATACGGGATCTAAAAAGGCTGAACCAGAAAATAGTTCAGATAGAAATCTAGAAATGCATAGGTACTAAAATGGTCAAGCTAGAGCCATGGTCGCGCCCACAAATGGCATCTTAGCGTTAGTTCACACCGAGATGCGTCGCGTCTAGGTATGAGCTGTCCTTAAGGTCTAGAGAAGTTTCCAGAATTATACTCTTAGATAGATACAATTTGCTGCCGAACCTTATAAAGTAGTGCGACCACGACTCTACATCATTTTTGTAGGTATGCATTTTTGAATTTCTATCTGAATTATTTTCTTGTTTCGTCTTTTTGTACTGCTTTTTTTCGTAATCAGGTTATAGTTTTTTAACTTATTTTTTTATTGCGTATTTTCCCGTTTCCAAATCGAACATATTTTTGGTATAATGTTAATAAGTAACCTAATCAAAACACTTGAAATTAAAAATATCTTCAGTGTTTGATGAAGCGCGTCAATTTTATTCCTAGATTTAAAGAACGATAAAAGTATTATTAAATTATGATAATCAAAAAACGCAATTGAGAGTATTCAACAGTCAACATGAATTGACTAATTCACCGTATAATAAATGTATACTGCGATTCAGAAATATGTCAGACATATGACGGACGAATAATTTATTTAAGTACTAATAATTTATTTCATCTGCATTATCTAATTAAAAGCGGTTAAACCGATCACCCATTTTGATCCCATTTTTTCTTTGAACTTTGACATGATCGAGAGTGTTTTAGCTATAATTTATCATCATCAGCTCGTTACCTGTTTTACAATTCAAGGGTTATTAAATTTTTTATTTTGGTACCTATGTATTGTCTATAATAAATTATATTTATAAAGTAAAATATGTTTTATGAAGGTAAAATAATATAACATATAAAAGTTATATATTTATAGTCTTATATTACGTAATTTTCGAAAATTAGACAACTGGGTTAGTACGAATTGTACGACCGTATTTTAAACGTGTACTTTGACATATTTGTGCAAGCAAATGAAAATTATGTAAAATATATACACATATTTGTGATGTAGTTGCCAAGACCTTTATTTTGATACCAAACACGATGATTACCTCGGTTTATTTTATTTAGATTTTAGATCTGGGGTTCAATTTTAAAAATACAAAATTAAAAAAAATATATATATAGCCTATGTTATCTGCGGCACCATTACGAATTTATAGATTATCTCTTCATTTATTAAAACCGGCCCAGCAGTTTAGACGCTACGAGGGAACAAACATACATAGGTACATACATACATAGACTGCCAAAATCATTACTCTACCTATTGGGTTCGCCGTAGTCGGGTAAAAAGCGCAGTTTTCCAGGGATAAATTCTAGCTAGATCGATTTTTCTCACACAAAACTCTCTGCATACTTAACTTCATGTTGATACTTGCATGCCGTTTTCGAGAAACCGATTAAATGTATACAAGATTTTCTCGTTTAAAGTATAAGTTGCAATATATTATTATTTTATTATAAAAAAATCTAAGCAACTCTACGAAGTCCTTCAATTTATCGAATGTCTGCAACAAAAGCTTAACTTATGGAACAGTGCGTAGGCGATAACTCTACAATGAGCTGATGCTAGGTAAAATATTTTCTAGATAGGAATTAATTCCCTTTCCGAAGTATCTAAGATCAATAAAGATGGAATTATTTATAGCAACAATGAAGCATTGATCGCATCGAAACCTCCTTAGACCAGACTAATTATATTATAAACAACCCCGTTAGTCCTCACATTTTAATGTAAAGAACCAAATGCGTTTTTAACCTTTTTACTCTGAAGACCTTGTGTCAAAGAAGCACAATAGGTGTTTTATGTGAATTATAATAAGTACCTGGTTGACCGAGTATTGAGACAGAGAGTTGCTCGGTGTTTTAGTAGAACAATAAAATAATAAAAATGTATAAAAGAAAAATAAATAACAAGAGTCACAAAAATATTTATCTTCCCGGGATTCGAACCCACCACATTCCACATTTCCAAACAATGCAAAAATTATACGTAGGCACAAGGCGACACTCTCTACAAAATGACAGCTCGAGCACCGGCGAATGTCAGTAATGTTGAGTAGGCCTAAGGTTGACAATAAAATAATTTTAAACGTCGCGTCATACAAATGTGTCATAAATATTAGGTCTTTACCTATGAAATTGCCATTTTGTATGAAAAAAATTAAGCTAATTTTTTTCATGTATTACCCATGCAATCAATGCATCTTTGCCAACGCAGTAGCAGTTTATTGATGCCCTTCTTAAAGAAATCAGCTGGACGAGAGGCAACAAATTCTTCAAAGGCATTTTGTACTGCCTCTCGGGTATTGAATTTTTTCCCCGCCAAGAAGTTATCCAAATTCTGGAAAAAATAGTAGTCTGTAGGCGCAAGGTCTAGTGAGTAGGGCGGATTATAGAGAGCTTCCAACCACAGTTCTTGCAACTTGGAGACCGTCTGCTGTGCAGTATGAGGTCGCACGTTGTCGTGCAGGAGCAGCGGAGACGGGTGATTGACCAATGCTGGTTGGATATGTGCCAGCTTCTCCGTCATTGTGTTTAGTTCTTCGTAGTACACATCTACAGTAATGCTCACCCCGTTTGGTAAGAAGCTATGATGAATCACACCGGCGCTAGACCACCAAACAGTGACCATCACTTTTCTAGGGGTAAGTTTTCGTTTAGGGCATTGTTTAGGTGCTGAACCAGGATCCAACCAACTTGCTGAGCGCTTGCGGCTATCAAACAGAATCAATTTTTCATCGCATGTAACAATGCGGTTCAAAATTCCTTCATTTGTGTATCTGTTGAGCAGTGCAAAGCACGTTTCGACGCGTACTTCGCGCTGGCGATCATTGAATTCGTGGGGCACCCATTTGTCAAGCTTTTTTACGTTGCCAATTTGACGCAAATGGACCAATATTGTTTTGACGCTAACGTCGAAAGCTGCTGCTAATTCAGCCGTAGATTGTGTATCATCAGCTTCCACAATCGCCTTTAATTCGTCATTGTCGACCAATGTCTTCGGACGACCGCGAGGTTCATTTTTCAGATTTGAAATTTCCAGAACGGAAGCGAGCAAACCAATAACAGGTGGTGCGTTGGTTTGTAGTGTTAGCTCCGTAAACGTCGTTGCTGCCACGACGGTACTCATATTCCATAATTACTCGAATTTTTAACGTATCCATGATGACGAAAAAGATTGAAATGCAATAAAAATGTAACACTAATCAATAAACAAATGACTAATTTTCGAAAAAGAATTCCATGTTTTTAAAATAAAATTAATTTGAAATTAGAATTCTTAACCAAACAAAAATTATTTTGATTTGAAATGGCCATTACTGCAGAACGGCAATTTCGTAGGTAAAGATCTATTATTATGAAATTATACTGTCAATTATATCAAGCACGAAACGACCAACGGCCAGCCCCGTGAACGAAAGTCCTGGCTGGAAAAATCTCACGCCCCGCCGCCTCCGCATTAGGCCAGACACGCACACACAGCCGCGAGCACAGATTCGAGTAAATCGGTGGAATGACGATTCTTTACGTTAGTAATATATATTCTTTGGCGTAGGTACTGTTATATACTAGTCCTGTATATAATAATGCCTAGAGTCAGCCTTTCCTATTGATATATAATCTATGTAATCGGCCCTGCCAGTTACGTCATCTCCAGTCCTCATTAAGATAATTCCTTAGTTTTTTAGATATCCGCGCGCGACATTTGCCTTTTGCCAGTTAACTTCTAATTTGTATTAAATTAACTTTTCAGTTTGTAATAAAAGTTATTTTTAAAATCTCCCATAACAAATTGGTAGCAGCGTGGGCAGTGGGCAGCTCAGTATCCCAAGAAAGGTATCCTTGGAAAACGTCTCCGTATCCAGTGTTCCTGTGTCTATCCTAAATTATAAATTAATTGAAATTATTAATAATATTCAGTGTTATTGTGTGTTAAATTGTGCATATTTAAAATCTATGTGCTAAAATATAAAAAACATATATTTCAAAGTAAAATAAATCGTTAATTATAATTATTGATCCAGTGATAAAAAAAATTAAATCATCGATAAGTCATCCAGTCATCATCCTCCGACCGACCGAGCGAGGTGCTATGCTCGGTCAGGCCGAAGCCCACTTGTATACAATTCAGATGTCGTATACGAGTATATAGTGTCGATCGTAGAAAACTTCGATAGCGCGATTCAGGATTGTGGCGCTAATTGGTCCGCCACATCACTCCCCCCGGAAGACCTGAGGTCGAATCTTGAGCCGTCTTGCTTGAGTCGCCACGAGAGTCCCAGTGAGTCGGAATTGTGCTGCTGCTGCACGGGCTCCAGTGAGTCGTAGTGCTGCCGTGCGGGGCCGATGCTACCTGCTGACCAGGAGAGATGTGCTCTGCTTGCTGACCGGTCATTGTAGTTGAGTGTGCCCGTTGAAGCCGATGAGGGTTCGACCAGGCCGCGTTGCGTTGAGGCTGGTGGTCGAGGTCCCGATGAGGCTGAAGCTGGCTGGTGTGGTGCGGAGGGGTGGGGAGTGATGATGTCCAGAAGGTGGCGTGTTCTGTCGAGGGTCACCAATGTGGGAATAGTGGATGCCCCAAAGGGAGATCTCCGACCGAGCGAGGTGCTATGCTCGGTCAGGCCGAAGCCCACTTGTATGCAATTGGTCACTCCTTAACATGCTCCCCATTATAGACACTATAATAGTGTCGATCGTAGAAAACTTCGATAGCGCGATTCAGGATTGTGGTGCTAATTGGTCCGCCACATATTTTTTTTTAATTTTCACACGTGACATCGGTTTTTAATTCCTCACGAAGAATAGAGGTAATAGCTCCAAACGATTTTGAACTAGTTTTTTTTTTATTGAAAAGTGAAAACTGACATGATCAAGAATGTTGTTGACTATAATTCATCATCATCAGCTCGTTCACTGCTTGACAATTTGGGGATTACTTACAATTTTTAATTTTGTTTAATGACTCATTAAATACAAGATTTAATTGGATTTTCAGAATAATTTCTTCTGCTACTCCGTACTCGAGATCATCACGCGTGAAAGTCCCGAAGTCATCAAATTTCGGTGGCGGTGGCTGGATTTGTTGAAACCAGTCCGGCTACGCAGGAGTTATTTTATAGTGCCCAAGTGTATGCCCAGCACACAAAACTGTTCTCTTTTCCTTTACTCTCGTAACCCAGTGGGAGGGATGACCGACACGACTTGCGAGTAATCAGGCGCAGGACCGTCTTTTTAATGGCTATCCGACGCATGGATCTTCTTTCTTGTCAGACAATCAGATGATCAGCCTGCATTATTCTAACTAGACTTGAAAACAACATTTTTGTTGTTCAAACCCGGGGATCGAACCCACGACCTCCTAAGTCGAAAGCCAAGCATTAAATTACTGGACCACGGACGCGCGGGCGTCTCAGAATTACAGGCATGACTATTGACGACGAGTTATATTTAGATTTTACACCTCTGTGGCTTGTTTACGTTCTCTGCGGCTCAATGGTTAGCGTATTGGCGCTCAAGTCGGAGGTCGCGGGTTTGAATCCCGCTGAGAGAACAAAAAGTTCTCTGTGTTCCTGGGTCATGGATATGTATTAAATATGTGTATTATATAATAAAAATATTGAATGTTTAGTATAAATTATTAAATATTATTCTTCCAGTTGTCTGGTACCCGTAATACAAGTTCATCGACGTCGACATCGTGCGCGTTTCTTACCGCGCCGGTTCTTCTCGCCGGGTTAGTTCCCGAACCGGTGGTAGGCATCACGTAGCGAAAATTCTGTGACTATTATTTATTAAACTATAAATAAAACTTTTTTATTATTTTTTTAATTTTAATACTAATATTATTATTACAATAAAAACTTTCAAGTTAATTTCACAGTCACAGTACCCACTATATATTAGGCTATTTCCGCTCCCCGGGAGTCACCATACGCTCTGAATAATTTACGGTTGTCCAACTAACTTTTGGGGTGCATTGGTAAAGGGATACACACCCGCATCTTGAGAATTTAGTTTACACGTCCCCATTATGGCAAAAAGTGAATATTGAAGCATGTTTGGTTCAGGATAGGATATGAATCGACTCATACATTTGTAAAACTTTTTTTTTCTAGGACTAGAAATTTATCCAGGATACCTCAGGCTAAGAAAGATTCCCTGGTTTGAAGCTAAGGATTGCTAAGAGAATCCGACAAAATTTAATATGATAACAAACAAACAAGCATACTTTTATATCATCCCGTTTCTCTGGCCAGTTGGTTTAGTTTCAATTCATCGCGCTCTCTTTGAGCTCGATGTCGTGTCATGATCACAGCATCCCACCAATTACTGCTTTGTTTCACACTGAAGACACGTACAGATGAATGTTCCAAAAATAAATTGAATACAAATAAATAGAGATGTTTATTAAATCAACATTAAAATACTCCTAATAAATTATTTTCAAAGACAAGCTCAAATTAACACTTAAGTCCTTCAAAGTGAGTTTATAATAAGAGCAACCTTTGTAATTAATAAATTACTACTGTATATTATACAGGGTGGCATGTTAGGAGTTATTATACAAGATATTACTATTCATAATAAAGTATAACATAATATTAGAATTCACCCGTTGGCTACACAAGTTTCGTACCCAATGAAACTCCTAACTTCTGCTAATAGTTGATAATATTAATAACCAAAGTTTTCAACTATTTCAAGTAACGTAACTTATTTTATAAGAACTACATATACAAGAAATATATAAATATGTGTTTACCATTACAACCTTTAACTAGTAGGTAGCATACTATGTTTCGACAAAATATCCAGCCTATTTAAACAAGGAATTTATATCGGGCACACATTATAAAAACAAAGTTTACTATTGTTTCTCGAAAAAATAAATAAATTATATAAGTTTTGAACACCGTTTTTCTTAATCTCTTAGTCCAAAGTTTAGTCAATGTCCAAATAAATCACAAGTGCCAAGTCAGTCGATTCTGTAAAGTGGTAGACGACTTACTGAAACTTCCTAGAGTTTTGGAGAATTATTAATTATAATTTATATTGTACCAATCGTTAAGAATCGAAATAACACAAATTACGGAAAAATACAAAGAAAGGTCCACACCTCTACAGCTCCGCTAAAACTATTTTTACTTCCTGGAGGACATTACATCACAATTACATTAGTAATATACACAATGACATTAGTCACAACATTTCCATTTTTTTTTCTATAAATTTTCATATTTTTTTCCATTCATATTATATTATTCTATATTTTCTATTACAAATTTCAAACTTAAAATTTACTTATATTATGAGTGAATTTCGAACACAGTACACGTAAATAGCTTTAGTTTTTTTTAGGGTTCCGTATTTTACCTCTTGGAACCCTTAGGGTTTCGTCATGTCCGTCCGTCCGTCCGTCCGTCCGTCTTCGGATTACCGTCCAAACGGTTAGTTCTAGAAAGATGAAACTTTACATGGATATGTGTATTTACCACGTCGACAAAGTGCCTTATATTTTTATTAGGGTACAAACCTACACGTAAATTGGGGTATATTTTTTTCTCGCGTCTACTTCATAGTGTGGAGCATCATTAGATAGGACTTTTAAAATATTGAGAGGTTGCTCAGACGATTTTTTGATTTCGGTGTCCGTTTGCCGAGATATTCAACTTTAAAGCGCTTTTTTTGTTAAAATAGGGCGTGTTAAAGTTAAGTTAATCCCCTCTTAAAGTTCATGATGGTAGTCCATATTATGAACATTAAACTAACTTGTAAAATGCATACCTAAATATTAAGTAAACATGTAAAATATTGGTATAATGGCACGGAGCACTACATGCGCGAGTCCGACTAACACTTGCCCGGATTTATATAATGTTGTAATTTTTTAATTGCTTCAACCATTAATACCCAATGGTCAAACATTATAATTGGTAATTATAATAAATAGCAGAATGCTAACTATTTAAATTTAAGATCCGTCCGGAGACCAAACTTAGGCGAACAAGAAAGGACACATTAATTATAAACTTGCATCGAACATAGTTTTGGTCGAAAACATAGGTTTAATTTACGTTCTACTTATTGTTCTAATAGTATCGATGTCTCATAATATTATGTAAGTATTATAACAGCACTATCACAAGATTTACCGCCCGTTTCAATAACCTATCTATCTATAACTATTTGTAAAAACGTCGTCATTAAATCATATTTTGACGGTTTTTTGCGATACAAATTTGACGTTTCTAACAAATAATTATTGATATATACGTACATAGTAGGCGGTGAATGAAGATAATCTTCTTCTTCTTCTTCTCTTATATATATAAATGGATTGCAGTTTCAATGTCTCGCTAAAATTAAAAACCGGCTCGACTGATTTGTCTAAATTTGGTCTTGGAATATTTGTGGTTGATAAGGGAAGGTTTAAACGTTGAAAATTGGAAAATTCTATGGACTCAAGATGTAGTCTTTATATATTCTTAATCCTGTTTTTACGGTGAGTAGTTTTTTTATATCTGTGTTGTAAATATTTGGTAAATCACGCTTGTAATAAAACACATTATCTTTCATGTAAATTATCACATTATAAAATTAGTTGTCAAAAATTTGATTAGCCTTTCCACGTGCTCAATTTATAGTTTCATTTTTCCGATCTTGCATATTAGGATGTTTGTATCCATACTTTAATTGTCCTTTATATCATCTATTATTTTTGCTTACCCTTTATTTTGTGATGGTCACACAGCCCATGGTTTGGATCGTTAGAGGCTAGAACCATGGCTGCTGTGGTCCACACTTTTCACACGCTTGTATGGAATATTTCCAGGGAACTACGGTACGGGTACAACGCACCGTTAGCTACATCCTGGTTTCCGCACTGCTTGGCTATCACTTCGCCCTCTGAGTCCTACGCTATAGACGGAGGACTGTCTGGCCTCTGTCACGGACTGCCCGTTCCTAGACGGCCAACATCGTGACGAGTTCCTGACCCGAACACAGGACCCGAAAGCGCCACCGGAAGTTGGGTTCCCGCGCCACGTATTGTCACACCTTACTGTCTACAGTTCTAGCTAAGTGCCGTGTAGTTTAAAAGCCCCATCAATCCCTAAAGACACTAGAGACTAAACCAGATCGTTCGGCCTTCGGCCCACGACCTCTTAATTTAAATAAATTTGTCACGTTGGTAATACATCTTTTATTTAATATTACCCGTAACACCACCTCAACAAATCTACCATTCAAGAATATGTCAACTGTAGGTGCATAACACCGTTTGATATGTTCCATGAGTAATTTCAAGACGCAGGACTTTTCACTTCCTACACCACGGGTGGATGAATAACACTGATTGGCTTTCTTGTTCCTGCAAATCACTTTTCACAGCTGCACAAACCTTTTGAAAAAGGTCACTCCGATAAACGTTTAAAATATTATCCAAGAAGACTTTGAAGAAGACGTCTGACATTCCAGACCTTTCGTAGGTATATATCTTCAGAACAGTTCTTTAAACAATTCCAAAATTTCTTAACGTGTATCTTTACTTTAAAACTGACGAGTTCCACTGACTCACTTTCACTCACTCACTCACTCACTCAGTGATTTTGGAACCAGGGTATACCTTGACATAATATCACTTTTTTGTAACATAATATGCTTAGGTTACCTAAAAAATGAAGTTGTTGGCGGTCAGTGTGGTGATGAAGATTGTTTAATAGTTACATATTATGCTTGCAGTTCTTTAAACAATACCGAAATTTTCAAACGAATATACTTAAAGACTGAGGAGTTCTGTTCAGTTATTTTGGAGCCAGGGAATACCTTGGTACAAGATTTCACTTTTTGGTAGTTACTAGCTGTGAATGTTCAAAAAAGTTGATATCGGTGTAAAAACTATGAGAAATATCTATATCAAAATAATATCATAATGTATGGTGTGATGATGGTGGTAGAGATGATGATTATTTAATAGTGATATATGCTTGCAGTTTTAAAAATAATACTGTAATTTCCAAACTTTTAAGACTGTAGGGTTCTGTTCAGTCCTTTATATCCTAGGTATATCATGGCACAACATTTCACTTTTTAGTAGCTGTGAATGTTCAAAAAAATCGATATCGGTATAAAAGACTATGAAAAATACCAATATCAACATAGAATCATGATGTTTGGTGTGATGATGGTGGTGATGATGATTATTTAAAAGTGACTTATTATGTAGTTTTATAATTATTAATGCTGAAATTTGCTAACATGTATCTCCAAGGACTGAGAAGTGATGTTCAGTGCTTTTGGATCCAGGGTATTGGATCCAGGTACTAACTACTCACGCAACAACTAACTTTTTGTTCTTATATATATTTCTCTCTATTTCTCATGGATCTCATCACCAGGTCTACCATTTGGTGACAATGGGACCAATTTGGGAGTCAACTATTGAAATTAAAAAAAGAGTTTCGAAAATCGGTCTACAAACGGCGGATTAATCGCGTAACATACCTAATTAAAAAAATATATGCACACGAATTGAGAACCTCCTCCTGTGTTTTGGAAGTAGGTTGAAAATTGTTTTGCACGATATCGGACAATAACATTTGAAGTAGGTAATTTGAAAAAACCCAATTTCGCGTTAATAGTTACGGAACCCTTCTTAGACATGTCCTGATATGATTTTAGTTTGAATATTAGATACTAGAGGTCGACATGTGGTTAAAATTTGACCATGCTTTATAATTTTGTTTTTAAGTCACAACTTTTAAGTGTTCTTTTGCCTCTTAGATACGCAAATAAAAATAATAATTATATATTTGTTTATATGTTCAACAATTACTCCGCCGTCTGTGGACCTATTTTCAAATTATTGTTTTGCCGTTATGGGTATAAATTGGGCACTTAGTCACCAAAGTGTGGAGACCTGTGAAGTTGTGATTTTATTTTAGCACAATTTGTCGGCGTGGTAAATAAACATATCTATGTAAAGTTTCATCATTTTAACAATTACCGTTTGGACGGTAAGCCGTAGTCGGACGGACGGATATGGCGAAACTATAAAGGTTCCGAGACGTAAACCACGGAACCCTATAAACCTCAGAAACCGGTCATTTTCATTTTTTTCTTGATATAGAGTCAACTAAACCTCAAGAGTTTGAATGAATACTTATATACCAATGACATTCTAGCGCTCGGGGGTACATGTGCTAATCATAAATCGCTAACCCTTATAATAGCGAGCAATATTTTATGTTTTATTTAGTAATAAAAGTGGATGATGCAGCTGTGCCACATTAATTGGGCACTGCAAATGTAAATATTGTGTCACAACTCACATTCGTTGCGTAGCGTGGTTTTAACTGAAACTTTTTGAGAAAAACAAATAAACTATGTGAAAATTAAGAATAATAATATCATATCAAAGGTAATATAGATGTTTAAGTAAATATAGTTAATAAGTGAAGCAAAAACTTTAAACACAGTTGTGGCGGACCAATTAGCGCCACAATCCTGAACACAGTTTTTATGAGACTTGTGCGAACGGAGAAGTATGAAATTTGGCACAATTAAAGTTTATTATTTGAGAATGGTGTGCAAAATGTTGTTAAATAATGCTTAGAAATATGTACATAAAATAATTAAAACTAAACACTCACTCATGCTATCATGTATTTGTATAAACGCCTCCTTTTTTGGAAGTCGGTTAAAAAGTACGGACATTTGATGAAATATCACTTAAATAATACTGTTTACACCCCATGTGTAAACAATATGTTTGTATTAGTAATGGAATTACGCCGAAATTAAAGTATCGGTCAGTAGGGTGAATCAATAATATTTATGTGTGACAACGTTACAGAACCTACAGACTCCAAAACATGCAAAGCCGTTTTATTTCAAACTCTTTGCTTTGTATACATAAGCGCCACAATGAAGTGGCGCGATAAATATCGATTCATGTTATTGCATGGTCTATTGTACATTATTTTGTATTATACTCGGTAAGGACCCTCGAAATAGGGGTTGAAAGAGATGCACGTGTTGTATTGTAACAATAACTCTTATTAGCCCAAACGTTCGAGGAGCTTAGCTAAAATCTATATCTACCTCGAAATTAAATACCAGGGGCTACTCGATCTTGATAATTCAACAAGCGCCTGTTAGTACTAATTTTTTACCGACATCAAAGAAAGAGTTGATTTTCAATTCGACTGTATTTTTTTATGTTTGTTAATTCAGAACTTTCGACTGGGTGAACCGATTTTGATGATTCTTTGTTTAATTGAAAGCTGGTGCTTCCCGTGTAGTCCTACTTCTATTTTGTCCAGTTCTGATAATAGTATCCATGAGAGAACAATATAAATACAGTCTTAAATTTTTACTTAAGAAGTCTGTTTTTGACGTGATAACGTCTTATAAATCGATTAATGCCGACTGCACGCATGAAAAATTGTCACGTTCCGCCTGATTGTCACGTTTGAGGTCACGTTCCGCCTGAGCTAGGCGTGCAAGTGAGAGCGCGGAACAAGCGATAGAGAGGCACGATCGGCCTAAGCGTTCGGCTTGTGATGACGTTATCACGTAAAATTATCGTCCGTAAACCGACTAACGTCTGAAATTAATAACGTATCTAAAATTGTAGATTACTTCAATCTCTGATTGCTAGGCGAATTTCTATTGATCTCCAACCCGCTTGTCAATAACAAAACTTTGCAATCCAAATATTTTGTCGATGTTGGATAGCATGCAGCTGAAACCTATCTGTGAAGTGATCCTTTCCCTCTTAAGCGTTCCGTTCAAGTCGATGTTTTCATAATGCAAAAGAATGAAAATAATTTTGTATGAACTCTTTCAGCATTAAGATTGGAGCCTGAGGGCCGCGAGGAGCCACTTGATCCTATCATCTATCTAAATTGTTCTAACGTAGGTTTCTCATCCAAAGAGTTACGTATTTCTTCCCATTTAATTAAAGTGCATGTATCTAGTTTTGAAGAAACTATGTAAATTATTAAAATTTCCCAATGCTGAGTAGATTGCCCTAGACTAGATAACACACGCAAGTTTTTAGTGACATGGTCTACAAGAAAACGTAAAGATCGTTCGGATTCGCGACTCAACGGTTCAATCTTGAAGGCATTAAAATGATGATTTAAATGCTGTCCTTTATTGTCGTACCTTTCACAAAGTAAGCGCCACGCATCATTATAGTTAGCCTCGGAAACCTCCAAATTGGATATAATTCGTGCAGCACCACCTACTAAATATGATATTAAATAATTAAATTTGTGAATAGGCTTTATGCGACCGTTATTATGTATAACAGACAAGAAAGTGTCACGAAAATCTAACCATCGAAAATATGCATCATCAAATTTATTAATTTGTAATTGAGGCAATTTAAATTCAGCTTCAAAATGATCGCGATGACACTGAGATAAGGAAGAGTTGTTATGTTTATCTTTGTCGTTACTATACTTAGTTATAATAGTTTGTGGCATTGCCATACATGCAGCACAATCCTGCTCAATAGCATCCCGCTCATTTATTTCAAATGTTAAATTATGTGAATTTAATACATCAATTGAATCTTGCACTTGTTCATATTGAACTGTTAATAAATGAAACTTTTCTAATTTGGTTGACACTTCCGTTAATTGAACAGTAGATTATACAGTAACTAGTCACAGTAGTTAAATGAATAGTTGATCGATGTAGTTGTTAAATTTTGTAATGCGACCTTTTAAAGAAGTGCATTTAGCAAGTAATGTATTTAATTCACATTTGTCAATATTGTTAGGCATTGCAATAGACAATTAACAAAATAACAAAAAGCAAAAAAAAATATATATTGAAATAATTATAATTGATTAACTTCCACTTAAATGTAAATCTTATTATAATAAATTTCCCCTTAAATGTTAATTTAAATTTATTTAATTTTCTATTTTTTTTTAACTTCGCCTTAAATAAAATATAATTTGCTTAGACTTCGCTTGAACTGTAAATCTTACTCGCTTATCGCTCACGGTCCTCAATTTGGTGTCACCTGGTTCTCCACAAAATGCCGCTCGCCTTAAGCTTCACCTTAAATGATTGTCCAAGGATTTTCTAAGTTCGATCGCCTGAAATAGTCGGCAAATAATGATAAGTTTATACTTTCTGTATTCAATTGACAAATAATATCTAATAGGTTTATGAAACTATAAGTTTTTTTTTTAACACGCTTTTATTAGCTCGGGTTGTACTCGTATGTATCTATGTATGTAACGGAATCTTTGAGCTTAATTTTCACCGGTTTCTAGACGTCTGATCAATTTGAAACTTTGCACACGTTTTAAGGGCCGATGACAATGCAATAACCCGATAAAAAAAGTAATAAATAATAGTTAAAAAAAATTAATAAATAAATAATAGTAAAATAAAAATAATAATAGTAAAGTAATAATAATAATAATAGTAAAATAATAGTTTAAAAAACTAAAAAAACACGTTTTTATTGCTGACCGAACTAAAAAATAGAAAATAATTTTTAATTACAAAGAGTTTATGTTACAGTATCAAGCAGTTATCAAGCACCCCACGCTTTTTACTCTGAATTGAATTATTCTGTTAATAACTTAAATTTTATTATAATTTTATTTCGAGTTAATTACTCACGATTGATTGTTTGACTTCCTACTACTGTAACATAAACTGTTTGTAATTAAAAATTATTTTCTACTTTTTAGTTCGGTCAGCGATAAAAGCGTGTTTTTTTAGTTTTTTTAAACTATTATTTTTAATTCACTTAATTAACTTTTTTTTATACTTTTTATATTTTATATTTTAAAGTTTATTATAATATAAATTTTAGTATATTATAATACATAAGTTAATATAATTTTTAGCCAAATATCATAAGTACAAAATATACCAATTAGAACAAAGTAGGTAATTTTGTAGGTTGGTTGAAATTAAAGATTGACTTGAAAAATGTAAATTCATGATGAGAACAAAGAGAAAAATTTAAAAAGTGAAACGACTAAGCAAATACATAAAAATGACCAATGCGAAATACTTGAAATATAAATTTGTAGGTGGCCGTATACGAGTATTTTATCGCCCGTTGCTATGTATTGTAGGCGCTCGAGCACATGCTAAAAACACTTCAGGAAAATTATTTTAAGCGAAATCGGACGATAACTTTTGAAGTAAATCTAAAAAAACATATTGCGCGTTGATAATTACGGAACCCGCCTTAGATATGTCGTGACATGTTCTTGAAATAATTATTTCAATATTACGTCAATTACTTTCCAATCCAAGCGATTAACGACGACATAACTAACATAGTTCATAATATACCCGATAGATGGCGCTATTAATAAAACTTAAAAATATTATGATTTATTATCAAAAAGATTATTAATTAATTGAAATTGTAAATAAAAAGGATTTTAATTATATAACTTAATCCACTTAGCTTGTAGAGAAAAATAACATCTAGTTAAAAGCGCCATCTAGGCAAACCGACAGATGTCAGTGTTTGGACGCTGCATTACGCTTACGCTTGCCTTCAATAGATTACTTATGAAATCATAGATTCTATATATAAGTTTTGGTCTTTTTCACCAAAGATTCGGACAATATTAACAATTACTTGGGTGACCGAGCTTCGCTCGGAGTTATATTACGGACATAAAATATATTAAAAAATACATATATTTTAATGAAATGAACCAGGAAACGAGCAGACGGATCGCTTGATGGAAAGCGATTACCGCCGCCTATGGACTCTCGCAACAACAGAGTAATTACACTTGTAACTCCTCTGGTATTGCGACTTGCGTTCCAAGTCCTTAAAATCCCCAACACCCCTTGGACCTCCGGTAACGTCACTCACTCGGCGAAATACAACGCAAGCGTTATTTCACACTGGTTTTCTCTGAGGCCGTGGTATTTACCCGGTCGAGCCGAGCGGTTCGTGTCGAAGCGTGACTCTCCCACATTCAAATGAATAAGAAAATAAAATGTCCTTTGACCGAGATTCAAACCCTCGACCAATTTGCCAACAACGCAGTCTGATACTTGGTAGTTGAAATATCCGAGATTCTCAATATTATAATATTACATATTTACAATATTTGCTCATTTAATGTAAAATACAATAAAAAATTGTATTCTTATGTAATACCATGGACCAATAAAACTATAGACTGCCAGATCTCATACATTAAAACGTACACAAAAATAGGTCTAGACGGCGTCGGTAAATAGTAAGAACATCAATATATTGCACAAATTAGCGAAGAAAATCAATTGTGTTCTCTTTTCAACAAGAAATATTATTTTTCTGTCTCTTTCCAGTGTCATTTTAAAGTTCAAATGATATTTGATAATTTTCTCTAAATCCAAAAAAAAATAATCTCAACTGCTTGTTTCTAGACAATTATGGTAGATAGATGAACGTACGTATCGTATGGTGTTGCCCGCAACTTCGTCCGCGTGAATGTGGGTTATCGCGGTTGGATAAAAACACAACATTAATTATTAAAACAAAACTAAATAGCAATATATCTTAAACCTATCGTTTATACTATTATACTATATATTATTATACTATATATGTATTATACTATATTAGATAGGTACCTATCTTAAAAAATAATACAATTCTTGAAGAAATAAGAAAAAACTTATTTTGCTTAAAATATTGAATAGAAAACTAATACGAAATCAAAGTGTAACTTATTTAAAAATATTAAATTAAAGGATAAGTAATGGCAATGAAAATGTTTAAAATTACAGTTCGCTAAGTCAAGTGCAGTCGCGAGCAAATCAGGTGAACTTTATTTTGAACCTTATTACAAAGCAATAAGGTTGAAAAGTGATACATTGTATCTGTCCGCGACCGTACATACATAAAAAATTTACGCTCGCATAAGAGCGTTTCAAGTTTTTTATCGTACTACTCTGTTTAACACAATAGAGTTGAAAATGGAAGTTTCCCGTGTCGAGCTGTCATATAGACATGACATTGACATTTGACTCGACACTCATGTGTTCGATTTTCAACTCTATTGTATTAGCACAGAGTTCTATTTTCAATGCTTTGAATTTTCACCGGTGTTCCGGATTCCGGAGCATTAAATATAGTCCCTGCCTTACACTGGTCTTTGTCATGTTTCATATTAAAACATATCTCTGTCTCTCTCTAATATGTGAAAACACTCGTCGGGACTGGCACTCGGGGCACAGTACCTACACCTATACACACACACGTCACAGCGCTCGTCTGACGCAGTAGTATGGCTAACCGCGTGCGCAAATTTTGTTGCGGAGTTATATTTATGTAAAATTATTGTTTAATGATTTCTCCTTATATGTTGATTGAAATCTATGATGTGAAGGGCAATTTTGTTCACCATTATTTAAACTTGGATAAAATATAACATAACATTTATTTGGATTAGGATAAATGTATAATAAAGTTAATAAAACACCGCAGATATAATAGGCTTGTTTCATCTATCAAAATCAAATGATATGAATTTGTTATTTATATAGTTTCTATCTTAAGAAATACGAATACATCACTATTTTGTTATATAAATATGCGATTTATTTATAATTTTGAAAATAAAACTGTAGTTTTATTATCTGTATGTCACGTGACCTAAACCGCCAGCCGCCATATTTTTCTTGTAAGTGACGTCATAAGAACATAATCAAATAGAAAGAACAACAGCGAAAGTTAAATCTAAGGTTCATGCACTACACACGCACATAATATGACATTTGTTTGTTTCTGTTCTTATGACGTCACGATAATGGTGGCTGTCGTTTTGTTAAATTTTAATCATTTTTTCTTTGCATAAAGAGATATTATTTCCAGGAAATAAAAATACTAGTTGACTATCGAATCGATACGAACATTTTAAAATATATTTGAAAAAATGTAGAATAGCCTATTTAATCATCATATTTTTTCGAACAAAATTGATTCCCATAAAAAGGTTTTAACTTAGAGCTTCCAGGTGAATTGATGCTCTGAGGGTTTTAGCAAAAAGAACATCATATAATATTTAAAGTTGCGAAAAAATATTCAAATTTTGGGGCGTGCTAAAACCGAATATGGCATACTTACTAAACTAGTAGGTTGGCGAAAGAATCAAGGCACATAAAATTCCAAATCGGGCGACTACATAATGCTAGTTTTCTTAACTGAATAGTTATTCCAAACCGACAGCGAGAATCGACATATTATTATTATTTTGGCGAACAAATATGAAATAACAAAGTTGGCAACAACTTGAAAGCACACATTTTATTTACGAATGGGCACAATATATTTTTACCTTAATGTAGGTGATTCAAAAAACGATAGGCAATGAACCCGAGTACACATTAAAAAAAAACCAATAACCTAATCAAGAGCATGTCAGGACGTGTCTAAGGAGGGTTCCGTAACTATCAACGTTTTTTCAAATTACTTCAAAAGTTACCGTCCGATTTCGTTCAAAATAATGAGCTTTTAAGCCATGTCCAAAAATCGAGTTAAAATATTGTTAATAAAAAAGCAAAAAGAGTGTTAGCAACATCTTGCAAGGTGTTGATCATATAAATATTGACTCTAGTAGTATTAAGCTATAGTCGAAAACCCAGGAATCGACCTGGTCTGTCACTTAATAGAAAACCAACAAAGAAAAAAGGCAAACATAAGAAAGTGGGCAATAAAAAGGCGCCTTTTATTGTGAAAAAAATATACCCTAAAAAGAGAAAGAAAAAAATATATATAGACAAGTTTGTCTCGTTTAAAGTATAAAATAAATATATTTCAGTATAAATATTTAGATTTCAGTACAAAAAAATCAAAACTTTTCAAAAAGCTTTTTATTTGTTTTGAAAACTGAAATTTCGGAATTTGATGACAAATACCCTTATACATTTTCAGGACTTCATTTGGTACAGAGTAATCAGGAGGAAATCGTGCAGAAACCAGCTGAAGTTATCTAAAAAGGAATTTGTTCAAGAATCCGGTCCCACATATTAAAACAACGTATTAAAACCCCTTTTTTAGAGGTTTTCTATTTTGTATCACGCCCAAAAAGGTAAAAGATATACCGGAGTAAATATTGTAATAGATTTGAGGTCTATAATAAAAGTGTATTTGGAAATGTATTTCCAAAGTAAATTAAGCATTTAGGTAGGTTTATTATGTTTACTGTAGCAAAGATATCCTACTAAGTATTATAAATGTGAAAGTTTGTGGGGATGGATGGATGTATAGATGGATGTTTGTTACTCTTTCACGCAAAAACTACTGAACGGATTTCGATGAAATTTGGTAAGCTAGTAAGTAGGCTCTGGATTAAAACATAGGCTACTTTCTATACCGAGAAAATACAGTATTCTCGTGCGATACCCAATACTATATTTACGCGGGCGTAGCCGCGGGAACAAGCTAGTACTTAATAATTCTAACTTACATAAATATAACTATATTTTTTTTATAAAAACTATAATCCGATTACGTCCCTTACGTAGAAACGTTCATAGATTTGTAAAAATTAAGGGCTCCCACACAATTGCGAAATCGCACGAACTAGCATTGCATCCGCGAACTTGTATAGGTACCTAGAGCATACGAGCCCGCAGATATTTGCGATGCGATGCGAATGTGGGAGCCCTTTATTATATAACATATGATACCCGGGCTATTATTACAAATCTAATAACGTTTTCGAATTATGGTGGAACATTTGACAAAAGAAACCTTATAAAGTTCGAACTTAAAAATTAAATGAATTAGGGTCGACATTCGCCCACTTGCCGACCGCTAGTTATGCAATTGATTTGGCTTTCAGTTTGCGATTCGCATATATCACAAACACGAAATTCTACCGCGCAACGAATTCACAGAATTCCTTTGTTCATTCAATCAATAAACAACGAATGATTTACATTTACAAATACACAAAATTAAAAAAAAATACAGACAGACAGACAGAAAGACAGGTTCCTTGTGTATGGAACCCTAAAAACGAGTGTGCTTTAGACTACACAACTGAAGTAAAACTCGCAAACGAACTACTCACTGAGATAATATATGAGGCCGTCAGCGCAAAAGTGGCTTAACCTTAAGACACTTACTATGGAGAAATTGAACTTTCTTTAGAACATTCAATTTGGTTTTTTAATTACGGTCAATGATTAAAACCTAAAATAAACTAAGATGTTTTTTTTGTTATTTCACTTGATTGTTTATATGATAACATTATTGTTTTTACTTAAATAATAAAGTTAAGTAATATTTTGAGGGTAAGGCCACTTTTGCATTTTGGTTCAAGATTTAGATTCAAAATGGGGTTTATAGGTTAGGCTATAATTAAAAGACAATTGGGTACTGAAACAAACCAAATTTATTAAAATGACTGAAAATTTATTACAATGAGAAATGCAGAAGAAAAAACAAATTGTTATTTATTAAATGATGTCATTTTCAGTGATGAATGGTAATCAGGAAAGTTAATCTTCAATATCATCATCATTGAAAATTGCATCATTTGATGTTGTTGAGCTCCTTATACTATTATAAAAGTTATGATAAATTGGCGGGATATAGCTTAATAATTCCAACAAATCTTTTTTTTGTTCTCACTAATCTCATGGCCATTAGGGTGTAAAGGATCAAGATTTTCTATAATAATGGAGTTTCTTTTTTTAAATCAACTTCATGAAACAGAACTTCTGGGTTATTAGAATACTTGAAATAAAGTTTAAAGGGATGCATTTTGAAGGGATGTTTGCAAGTCGAAATTTGCCAAATCATAGAACTCTTTAAAAAGTTTCTTCTGCTGCTCAGAATCTATTTTTAAATTGCATTTGTTTTGACATACACACATTCCTACTTTGGACACTTTAGCAGGTACTGTTTCTCCCTTGTAATTCAAATATTCTTGTCCTTTTGCTCTTTTTGATTTCTTCAAGTTACGCGCCCAATTTTCGGGTTTTCTCAACCTTTTCTTTGCCTTTTTTGGTGAACTTTCCGTTGGAGAATCATCATTTAAAATTGCTTCTAAGTTTGGTGAAGAAGGCGGGCTAGGCGGCTGACTAGGCAGGTACTCTGAACCAGAATCCTCGTAATCGCTAAACATAGCTAAAACAACACCATTGAATTGAATTAGTTTTAACACGAAATAATATAATACCCATTGCAGATAGAAATTACATTCATATCATAGAAAATACTTACCCTGCATGTTATCTTCAATATCGTTCATTGTTCTTAATGTTCATAAAATTGAATTGAAGAAATCAAATTAATATAACCGCGAAAAAGTTATTGTGAATTCAGAAAAGTCTAATAACGTTGTCAATTGACAGCCAAACAACCATAGATTAGGTGGTAACAACCTAACCCGCCAATATAAGAATGTTGCTATACGCAAAAATGGCCTAACCGGCTTGGGCCACTTCTGCATTTTGCATTAGATTAAAAAAAAATAGATGCAAAAACTAATTTTGTAACGCCATCTAGTATTAAGGCAATAAACTAAGGTTGGGCCAGTTTTGTTTCATTTTTTTACCAATTTTAAATCGTTTGCAACAGTTAGGTTGGAAACATAAAAATTGTGGGTTAGGCCACTTTAGCGCTGACGGCCTCATATATGATTGGGACGGCTGATTTTCGTCGTTATTCATTTTTAATTCCTATTACAGTGGGCGGTAGTGGGTAATGTTGGATATCAAAAACAATTTAGTTTTATCAATATTAATATTGAAACGTTCACAAAGTTAATTAATAATCACTATTAATACTACTAATTAATATCCTAGAACGCGCGATGGTTTAGTGGTAAGTGATAACCGTCCGCGCGCGCTGCGCACCTAAGAGTGAATAATAAATACCCGTTGGTGCTTTGGCGGTTGGCGCGCGCGCCCCACTAACTACATCGAGCGCCGATAGGTGGTGCGGTGCTCAAGTAAGATCTCTAACACCACGGCTCCCCAGCCGAGCAGCAACAGCATTGCTCTCACGTCCAGCGCATGGACCAGTTAACGTTATATAACCGTAAAGTGGTTAATCACCTGCTGACTACACGACTATGGCTGGTTCGCCAGGGTTCAGCCATTGCGATGAGCATTTCCGATTATCGTACAGGATCCACTTTTCATCACAGGTAATGATTCGATTTCAAATCCCTTCATTATTGTGCCGGTTGAGTAATGTAACGCAGCAGTCGACGGGCGTTTGTCAGTTTGCTGCACTCAATTCATGAGGTTTCAAGCTTTTTCACCTTCCCATTTGCTTCATGTGGATTAAAACAGTTTTATCACTAACACCATAGCCTGCAGCTAACTCGGACGTGGTGTGTGATGGATCCGCTTCCACAATAGCCTTCAATTCTTCATTATCAACTTTGGTCTCCGGCTGTCCACGGGGCTTGTTCTGCAAGTCGAAATTTCCAGAACGAAAACGTTGGAACCAAAAACGCATTGGTTTTTTCTTTTGCGACACCGCTGCTATACACATCATCAATCCTTCGAGCCGTTACTGCAGCACTGGTGGAACTCGTACTAATACGATATTTCAAGTTTTTCATTTTGTAAACAGACTGACGCAAAGAAAAAACCAAAAGAGGAAAAAACAAATGAATTACGGTTTTCGAAACACAAATGCATGAGTAAATAGCGGTATAAATTTGAAATTGGAATTCCTAACCAAAGATGATTTATTTGAGATCAAAGTGGCCAGTACGACAAAACGCTAATTTCATATGTAAGGAAAATATATAAGAAAAATAATTAACTATTTAGGAGCTGTCTGTATGTATTAAAAATAATTAAATACAACTTTGTTGTATATTTGTATTCCTATGTATGTTTTACAAATGAATGTCACAGTATTTTATGTTATACAGTTATTGTGAATTGCCCTATTCAGAACTTTTATACAATTACCTACGTATCATGGGCATAAGGGACCACGGAAGACCGGTGATAGCGGCAACACTCGCTGTCATAACCTGAGGAGTTCCTTTACCAATTTTTAGGTACTGCCAACTGCACTGCCACTTGTTTTTTAGATTTAAGAGAATACCTTGTGTTTTTTTATATATTAGATCTTGTTTTAGTTTTGTTACTGTAAGTTGTTCTTGTTTTTGTTTTTTTTTTTTATTTCTTTTTTTCTTATTTCGCTTTTGATTGTTTTATTTTTATAAAATAATTCATTTTGTGTTGTATTGGATGTAGTTCTTTAAAGTGGAATAAAGTATGATTTATTTATTTAATATATTTCATGCACTGGGTATGAGAGAAAGGAAGAAAGAAAATGTGCACGCGGACTGCTCTCTCTGCTCTGCTCCTATAGTAATGTACGAAACGTAACTCTCTCTCTTTTCATGTTCGTTAACTTATATCTATCTCCCTGTCAACTCCCGTGCGCCTCGCCCGATCACAGTTTAAGTAACGCTCCTCGTCACGCATTCACCAGTTTACTCCCCAAGTTAAGCGTGCGTAAAGTAGTTTTACTTCAAAAAGTGTGTGTACAGGGTGTATTCAGGCCAGTCCCATTAACTTCGTGGGCTTATAGTAGGCCATAAGATAGATCCATTCGTACTAGTAATTTGCTTTTAATCGATTGTTTTTGTAAAAGTTAAAATTTTGAATATGCTACGTACATAGTACATAACGGGGAGTTGGCGGTAGCTGGCGGGCGCGCGAGGGGTAGGCCGCGCAAACACGTCCCCCGCGCCCGCGCAGGTGCGAATAGAGAAAATCAGCATACTAGCTGCTGTAGCAGCTACCGTATGTAGTAAATAAACCACGAAAATTGCATAGATTAATAACAATCTTATTTAAAGTTAGATAGCTCCGTGACCTAGTGGACACCGTTTGATTCGCACTCGAGAGAGCGCAGGTTCGATTCCCAGGTTGTGGCGTGTCCAATGAAACTTTTTCAGATCTCAAGTACATTATACGGACGCTCTAACGGTGAAGGAAAACATCGTGAGGAAACCCGCACGTGGTTGGCCCCAGACGTATTGACCAGTCATTCCTCTGGGGCCGTATTATGATATTTTATAAAACCAGCTTGTTTCCAGGCAATTCAATATACGGCCCTAGTTCTTTTTCGTATTACAACGACATTTCATTCTAACTGGATTCATCCTGGTTTGGTTGCCGCTGACTGGTTTAGACGAGCATGCAGGTGACGTACGGAAACGTCAAATTCGACGTAATTACAGTACGTTTTTTTTATGGCATGCCCTTAGTAGGTACAGAGTTAATTACGAACGGAAAACTTGTACTGTAAGATTGACTTATACTATATAAAACAATGCGATATTTGGATGATGCAATAATGCGATATGGGGCGATATTTGGAACGGCATTTTAAAAGTAATATATTTTTAACTATTAATAGGAATATGTACAGTTATAATAATAGTTATATTAAGAAAATTTTAAAGGCTACCCAAAAAAGAATGGTCTATGTTAATAAAATAGCTGTCGTTTTTGCCAATTTAACTACTTTATAGCTAGATTCTGGCCAGCGAATGATGAATCTTAAAAATGGCGGCAAATTTAAAGAATCCGGTGTGGTAACACTAATCTGACCGGACTGTAGATTATTTGAAAAGTGCAAATTCTTTTATAAATTACTAGTTGTTGCTGGGCTCCGCCCGCGTAAATATAGTATCCCTCGGGAACACCTACTGTACTTTTTCATGATAAAAAATAGCCTATGTTAATCCAGAGCCTAAACTAATACCATACCAAATTTCATCGAAACTAGTTCAGTAGTTTTTGCGTGAAAGAGTAACAAACATCCATCCATCAATACATCCATCCTCACAAACTTTTTCATTTATAATATTAGTAGGATGATCTTAATAATTATTGTTGATTGAAATTATTAGGAATGCTGAATTGCTTGGTGATTTTGGTGCTTCTCGTATGAAGCATTATTTCTAGAAATTCAAATATTTCTAACTCGTCAGTCGTCACACATGTTTATTTTCTATGAACCTATGAATAAAACCTACGTCTTAAAAATAAATCAATATTCGCAATTATTTTAGCCATATTTTACGTTACTAAAATACACATAAAATATTAAAAGAGAACGCAAAACAAGTCAATAAAAGCTAATGAATTGTGGCGTAAACTGAATGGATTTGTAAAGACAGTTTTGACGTAAAAACAAGCCAGCTAATGTTAAATGTTTTGTCATAATACGAAAATACCACGCAAGTTTCAATGCAGAAGTATGTCAAGTGTCACATGACTGCTGACTGGCTGGCAATAAGTGATCGTAATACGAAAATGCAAGCCAGTTTTTTTCATGGCGTAAACTGACTGGAGTTAAGAGCTTATAATACGCCCCCTGGACTAACTGACTATGCTGTGAGAATGCCGTATGTGCTTGGGCAACCATACGACATTTAAAAATCAACTGTCCCAGGCACTATGTACAGTATTTCAAGAGTGGTTATTTCACTCTGAGAATACTGTATAAATCATCCAATAACGGATGAAAAGGCCTCAGTTTATTTAAAGTTCTAATAACATTCAAATACCCATTTACTAACGACTGTAAAGTTAACATTTAATTACTTTAAATTTTTTGTTCGGATTAAGAAAAATAAATGAAAATAAAATAAGATGAGGTACATACAGTTAAATAGAACAGCAAGTAGCAACTGGCCTACCGTGCCGACGTCTAAGCATTTTAGCCACACTGCGGGCTCCAAGACGAGGATCCCGACGAACCGTCTAAAATTTGCTCCTCGATATTTACGTCCAGTTGCCGCCTACCGCTGGAGGCTCAATGGGCCTATTTTCTAACACTCGCATGCCTGTGTAATGGTACGGGAGTCTGAAAGACGGCGGGCATGAGGATATTACCTCCGGTAAATCCTCAATGCCTCTGCGGCATTCCCAAATGCTTCACATAAGCACATCATCATCATACCATAGTAACGCGTGGTATACGCGTACGGCGAAGGCATTTTAGGATAAAAAATCACACACAAGTCACAAACACGAAAAACAATTCTAAACAAACAAAACAGTTAATACTTATTACAAATAAATAGTTATTAAAACAAACGAAAGTCAAAATGAACAAACGAAAATTAAAACGAAGGTAAGGTAATTATCTACTAATTAAAAAAATAACACATAACGTCACTCGAAAAAGCGGGTTTACACTTACAGCCAACTGAGCAAACTGAGAAAATGATTTTATGTAAAAAACATATGCATGGGTCCAGAAATGTATCGATAGTTTTTCATATCGATATATTACTATTTAAATTGCATACGCATTGATTTGTATGAACTTGTTACAAAATCTACTAGAGGTTCAAGGCGCGTAAAATAGCGAAGAAAGAGGCGCGTGGGAGACGATAATCGCATACCATCAGGCAATCTGTTTGCTCGATTGCCAGTCATAAATCATAAAAACCCAGATTGATATAAAACAGTAACTTATTTATAACAAAAAACGAAGGAAAAAAAAACATATCAAACAATTAACTAATTTAAATATCGACTACGTACACGCAAATGTTTCAATTTTCATAGGTCACATCACTTAGCCTAGGTAGTTTTTAAAAGAGTCTAACGGCACGCTTTTGATATTTGCCGCTAAAAAGCCGTGCTGTGGGCACGCGTACCGCCCCGCCGCCCGCGCCGCATAGCGTCGGCATTCTTTGAATTTTGCCGAAAGTGCAGTGTTTTGAAATAGATTTTCGAATTTAGTTGCGGTTTTTCTCTCGAGGTTGTCGTCTGATTTGAGCTTCACTATTAGGTCGTGTTTTTTCACACATCGTCTGTAATTTCGATAGAAAAGCGATGATTGCCGTTGGACATTATGAATTTATTTGCACTGTACACAGGGTTCGTTATTTGTCAAGTAAAATTTCGTGCGAGATTTACGAACCACTCTCCAGGCGGTTGTAGAGCAGGGATTCCTAAAGTGAGTTCCGTGGGATAGTCATCAAGATTCCGCCAAAATTATTTGAAATTATGAAATCCAAACATCCGTCACTTTTGTGTGTGTACGGTTGTAAGTCACTGCAATCTGCATACATTAAACATTGCTGAACGCGTGTACTAAGGCAGGAGCATGGCGCGGCGGCCGGCCCGGTGCATCAGCTAAAAATAATAAATTTTTAGATTTTAATAAAAATCTACTTCTAGACAGCTTGTTCTTATGATTAAAATGTATAAAACAGTAAAAAAATAAAATAAAAAAATGAAAAGTTTGAAAATAAAAATAAATAACTTTTTGTAATGAGAAAAGGTAGCATAATCATATTCCAAAGATAATGGAAGCGGTCTTCTGGCACCCTGTATATTTTTTATACAATATTAGTTCGTTTAAACTTTAAAGTATAAGATAAAATTGAACTTGGCTCTCATTTCACATTTATGTTTTTGGTGGCATACATTTTACATGGACAAATTCGCTAATAACCTCTTTATCACCTAACATTTATAATTATTCATCCTTCTTCTTGTTGAAAGAATAACTACACTCGAAAATGTATTACAATATCTCGTATCCGCTACCGATACGAATTTTGTAATATGTTTGTAAAAGTTCCCATCTCTGGCTGAACGTAAAACTAGGCGTACTGACTTTTAAATTTGTTTCCAATCTTGTTCCTACATTTTATGGATAGAACAGTCTTATTCAAAATCCAAACTAATATTGGATTTCGTGGTTGTGGAAGTTAGGGTTTCTGTTTATTACATTTGTATATAACTAGATGTTTTCTGAGACTCCGTACGCGCAAAGGGAAATCACGCGGGAAGCGTACATTTTCCCCGTGGTCTACTTTATATCTGTGGCAAATTTCATGATGATCAGTTATGTAGTTTTTAAGTGAAAGCGTAACAAAACAAACAAACTCACATTCACTTTTATAATATTTTTAGAAACAAGACATTAATTTTAATATCTGTTACTAATGAAATTCATCTGTATATGCATTTTATTTGACGTGATAACGTCTTATATATCGTTGAACGCCGGCTGTATGCACGAAAAATTGTCACGTTCCGCCTGATGGTCACGTTCCGCCTGAGCCGAGCGTGCAAGCGAGAGCACGGAACAAGCGATAGAGAGGCACGATCGGCCTAAGCGCTCGGCTTGTGATGACGTTATCATAGTCAATAAACCGTCCTTATAGATAATCATTTTTTATTTATATTTTATTTCATCATCACTATAAAAAGTGATACATTGTACATGATGTAAAAAACTATAAATTCGACAAGCATAATTTTTATAAACTACTAGCTGGTGCCCGCAACTTCGTTCGAATTAACGGAAACAGAACCATATTATAAACGGAACGTTTAGATAAAGTAACCTATGTTAGACCTTATAACATCAGCTATCTGCGAGTGAAAGTTCCGTGAAAATCGGTCCAGTCGTTTAAGAAATTAGCCGAAACACACAGACAGACAAACAAAGGGATAGACAAAAAAATAATTAATTGATTTTTTATTGTAAGTACCGTATACGTCTATACTTTCATATGCTAATGTAATTTAAAACAGCTTTTCACTTAATTGTGAAAAGCTGTTTTAAATTACAAACAGACACTTCAATTTTATTTATTTGTATAGATATGTAGTACCTGAGAGACCGAACTTTGCTCGGTGTTATTAGAACGATAAAATAATTAAAAATATAAAAGAAAAAGAAATAATAAGAATCACAAAAATATTTATCTTACCACTAAAAATATTTATATTACCATGAAATTTAGTATGCAGGGAGCTTTGGGGGAGAAAAATCTATCTAGCTAGGCCTTATCCCTTAGAAACTGCGCATTTTTAAGCAATAGATGTTTTATTATTTCGTCGTGCAACATTAAAAATCAATAATTTAAACTCTCTTACGTCAGTCTGATTGGCAGCTTGGTATACGTCCCTACGTATATATTTTGCATTTGTTAGAATTTCGGAATGTGGTGGGTTCAAATCCCGGTAAGATAAATATTTTTGTGATGCTTATTATTTCTTTTTCTCTTGTTTTTTTATTTATTTTATCGTTCAATTAAAACACTCACTCTCTCAACGTCTTCCATGAACTTATATTTTAACAAAAAATGAAAACCGACTTCCAAAGTAAAATACATAAAAGAGTATGAAATAATTCCTATTTTCTAAATAATTCTCCTTTTAAATTCGGATAGATTTTGAATTTAATTTCTCTACTTATCTTCATTACTTTTAAGTCTTCCGACTTATATGCTTGAGTTACATCCATAAATTACTTACTTACTTATACTTCCATAAAGGTAAATCCTTATAGATGATTCTATAAATTTTGAGGAGTCGAGTCCTCATGGATGCCATCATGAGGTCTCCACTTTGGTGACTAAAGTACCAATTTCGAAAGTTACCCTTTACAACAAGTAAAGAATTTTGCAAATAGGTAAGGTACAAACGGCAGAGTAATGTTCAAAGATATCCGTGTCGGTGTTAAATACTATGAGAAGTACCTATTATATCATCATAATGTCAGGATGTATAGTGTGATGATGGTGGTGATGATGATGATTACTGTAATTGACATAGTGGCATATGCTTGCAGTTCTTTAAACAACGCCGAAATCCCCAAACATTTTGTATCTATAAAGACTCAGGAGTTCTGTAGAGTATTTTTGGATCCAGGTATACCTTGGTACAAAATCTTACTTTTTGGTAACATCTTCTTTGGTTAGTACTTCAGAAAAAGTCGAAATCACTATATGTGTCCATATAAATTTTGCGGAGTTCCCTCGATTCCTCATGGATCCCATCATCAGCTCACCAATTTGGTGACAACGGGACTACCTCCGCATCATACTCTTTACATCATAAAAATAATTTTTAAGATCGGTCCACAGACGTTGGAGTAATTGTTGAACCGACAAAAAAAAATATACATGCGAAGGAATAGCCGCCTCCTTTTTGGAAGTCGTTTAATCAATAAACAAAAAATTAAAACCGACTTCCCAATTAAAAATGCACAAAAAGTATGAAATAAAACTTATTTTCTAAATAAGTTCTCCTAAATCCTTTTAAATTCGGCTAAAATTTTTACTATTTCTCTACTCAATCTTCCTAATTTCGATGTCGGTACGAGCCCAATCAATATCCTATAATATTTTTTAGATCTCACGTTAAAATTTGCTGATACCGACTTCAAAAATAGGAAGATTGAGTAGAGAAATGGTTAAAATTTTAGCCGAATTTAAAAGGGGAATTATTTAGAAAATAAGTTTTATTTAATAATTTACCATTAAATAATGTGATGATGTATGATGTGACGATGGTATTGATGATGATGATTACCGTAATTGACATAGTGGTATATGCTTGCAGTTTTTTAAACAACGCCAAATCCACAAACATGTATCTGTAAGGAGCCTGGAGTTCTGTTCAGTACTTTTGGATCCAGGGTATACCTTTGTGCCAAAATCCTACTTTTTGGTAGCATATGCTTGGACTTCTTCAGAAAAAGTAAATAGAAATCAGCATAATATGTGTTTATAATGATATATATGCTAAATTTAACTAAAAGGAGAAAAATAATTATTTTTGAACAAAAAATTACAACGGACTTCCAAAGTATAAATAGTTAGAGGAATAGTTAAATTTTTTTCCGAATTTAAAAGGGGAATCATTTAGAAAATAATATTTATTTCATATTTTTTTGTGCATTTTTACTTGGGAAGTCGGTTTTAATTTTTGTTTAAAAATAATAATTTTTCTTTTTTTAGTTAAATTTATCGTCTATTATATATTATTATGAACACATTGATATCGGTGCACAAAACTCTGATGAGTAGTGAGTACCTACCTATGTCATCATAATAATATGTTGTTGTTTCTTGTGAAGAAGAAGGTGATGATGATTATTACTGTAAGTGGTATGATGGCATATCCTTGCAGTTCTTTAAACAACGCCGGAATTCCCAAACATGGGTCTATAAGGACTCAGGAGTTCTGACCGCTACTTTTGGATCCAGAGTATATCTTGGTACCGAAGCTTACTTTTTGGTAGCATATGCTTGGAATACTTCAGAAAGTTGAAATCAGTATATGTATGTGTCCATGTAAATTTCGTAGAGTTCCCTCGATTTATCATGGATTATTATTCATCAGGTCACCACTTTGAAAACGGGACCAACTTGGGCTTATATATACCCTTAATACAATATATAAAAAAGACTTTTGGGAAATCGGTCTTCAGACGGCGGAATTATCGTTTAACATTAAAAAAATAATTATATAAAATTATACATGCATAACCGCCTCCTTCTTTTCGAAGTCGGTTAAAAATAGCGTCTGTATTATTCCAGAGCTTAAACTACCAACATTTTATCAAAATTTGTTAGGTAGTTTTTGCGTGAAAAGGTAACTAACATCCATCTATCCATCTCTCCTCGCAAACTTTCACATTTATAAATAGTAGGATTTCTACTCTAATATGAGAGACCGATTGGCAGTTTGGTATGCGTACATGTATAATTTTTGCTTTGTTCGAAATTCGGAATGTGGTGAGTTCGAATCCCGATCAGATAAATATTTTTGTGATACTTTTTTTTAATCTACTAGAACTCCGAGCAAAGAACGGTTATTAACTATCTCTTGCGCGCAACCTCGTCGGCGTGGATCCCCATAATGCACCCCCGTGGTATATATTTAAAAAAATCCCTTTTAACAAATTTCTACGTCGTAATAACTATCTGCGTGGCAAAATACAACGACGAGCTGTTGATATAAATACTTTGGACCCATATTTCACCACTATAGGTGATGAATTTAAAGAAAACTATAAATTACGTACTCAATAATTTTTATTTATTAGCTCGGATAATATAATTAATGGAAATCAGGACAGACTTTATTTAATTAAGTAAAACTACTTTACGCACGCTTGACTTGGGGAGTAATCTGGTGAATGCGTGTTCGAGATTGTTACGAAAAGTGTGATTGGGCGAGGCGAACGGTAGTTGAGAAGGAGATATAAGTTGTGAAGATGTTCATTCTCTCTTTCTCTCATAGCCATGAAGTGCATGAACTAAATATTTCTCAGTCTTAGTCAGTAGTTCGTTTACGAGTTTTACTTCAATCGTGTGGTCTAAAGCACTCTCGTTTTTATTTTTCATACAAACTTTCAACCCTTAATGTATACCTTCAGAGGTTGAATTCTAACAAACCCTGAAATAGTCGTTCAATTAAATGTATTTATGAGCATTAATCTCAATTTTCATCGAAATCAGTGCAGAATTAAATATTTTTCATATCAGCTTTCAATACCTATTTTTTTCCACCCATTTAAGGGTGGAATTTTTCAAACACACTACTATGTGCGCGTCTACATTATAAAATAAAACTACTCTCCAAATTTCTCTTTTCTACCATTAGCGGTTACGGGGACATCATATTATATATGTATAAATAAATTTTCGTATATAAATTTCGTAAATATATATATATATATATATGTATGTATATGTATATATATATATATATATATATATATATATATATATATATATATATATATATATCTATATATACCGAAAATTTTAAAATTTAAATAACCCCCGACACAAAAATCAATAAAAAGTAAATAAAAAAAAATCTATTTTAGCCTTTCAATATTCTATAAGGATCGTTTTAATATTATGTGCGTTGCCGAGTCGGGGGACCGCAGTGCGAATATGTTTCTCTTGGCTATACATAACGATAGGGAATATAAATTTTCCCAATCAAAAATATTTATAATGGCTATAATTTTTTCATCTAGGTATAAAAATGTTTAAAACTGGTACCTACCTGCAATTCTCTATTAGCATAAACGTAGCTAAATAAAAAGGCTAAAGGGTATCCTACAGATTTTAAGGTGATGTTGTAGCATCAGGTTAATGTTACCAAGTGTAGGCAATATTGTTAAAGTGCCAGGATACGATATATTGAACGGATCAGACCAGTGGAAGTTGCTTACAACATTTCATCAACCAGATAACCTCGTATTGTCAGGCAGTGAGCAAGCTGATGATGATGAATAATTATAGCTTAGAACACTCTCGATCATGTCAGCTTTCATACAAGAAAACCGCATCTAAATCGGATCTTTCGTTTAGAAGCTACGATGCCTTGGACAGACACACAGGCAGACAGAAAGACTGACAGCCAGATATACAGACAAATACGTCAAACTTATAACATCCCTCTTTTTGCGTCAGGGGTTAAAAATACTAATAATTATCGTAGCTGCTTAATACTCCTACAGGAGGATTTCCAAATATGAAAACCACATAATTATTGATATTTTTCACCATTTTCAATAGGCTTTTAACCGATTTGCAAAAAAGGAGGTGGTTGTAGTTCGGCTGTATATATGTATCTACGATGCCACGGACAGACACACAGACAGACAGACAAACACTTCTAATTTATAACACCCCTCTTTTTGCGTCGGGGGTTAAAAAGGTCTATTTTGATTGAATGTATAGGTAGACTGACCTGTATGCAGAATGCAGATGTGGTTCTAATCTAGGACTCAATTAAACGCTATCGGCTAAATGACCACTTACCAAGCTGATTGAAATACAAGAGCATTGAGTAAAGCTAGCCTAATTACTTCATGGTCTTTTATTCAAGGATTAAATGTATTGATAGGTTACTATTGTTAAAAGTCCTTTTTTTACAATTTACTGGTAAGTGTCAGATGATGTAATATATTGTTTCGTCTCTGTCACTCCAAATAAAATGGGCACAAACAAAACTTCAGAAACAGGCCCCTCACATTTGTAACAGATTATAATAATGTATTGTATAATGTTTACCTAATAGTATAATTTAAATAATCTATCTCATTCAAATATCAATAAAAGCCGTTTTTTTTATTTAAGACAAGAACTGCCAACAGCAGATTATTATAATTAAATAAAAATTAAATAATACTAGCATTTGCCTGCAACTTCGCCCGCGTGGGAGAGTGTTCGTGGCAAAAAACTGCTTTAGCAAATATACCTGCAACTTATAATAGCACAGAGTAGAAATATTATGTACTTTATAATAAATTTTTACGAGTACTTTTTATTTTAAGATATCTTCTATATATAATCTCCTAGATAAAGATAATCAAATTGTATCCGTCTAAATATCTCCTGAAAATACCACGTTATATCTGATCTTTTTTTTAAACTTAGAATGAGTATATTAACCTATCCTTAAAAGATAGACATATCTATGCCATAAAGGACTTTTTTGTAGACCTATAAAAGAGAAACAATCCCATCATACATTGTTAGTTATTTATCTCCAACGGGTTAGGTTAGGTAGCGTTTTCAATTAAAGTTCCCAGAAGGCTTGATTTTTTCCGCTACCTTCAACAATCATCGTCATAAATCAAACAATTTCCACACAACCTTAAATAATGATTATCGACCTTTTACCTTCCTAAGGAACCACTCTTTCGGTAAATGTAAACGGCATGAACATACTTTCAGTAGTTTTTGTGTTCATCGAGAACATACATAGACTTGGCGGGGCACTTAAGTGTCCGTTTCCTGGTTCTAAGCTACCTCCCCACCAATTTTTAGCCAAATCGGTTTAGCCGTTCTTCAGTTTTAAATAGTGTAACTAACACGACCTTCTTTTATATTAAATATATATACCTATATCACGTTAATCCGATCCCTTGCGAAGTTGAAAATGTGCAATAAGAGCCAAGTTCAATATCTCGTTATACAAAGTGTATTATACTTTGGTTGTTAACTTCAACGACAATAGAAGTGAGATCTATAATATTAGTGTCAATTGTCAAGTTCAATGGTCAGTCTTGAAATAAAAAAAAACTGGGGGTCAAATTGGGGGTATTCGCCCATGCCCGATCGATTGCGCTAATCAGTTTTTTAATATATCTAACGGTTACAAAAGATATACTTCTGCAATTATTAGGCTCATTAGGCTTTATTCCTTACTAATTACGTCATGTAGTGGTAGATGACGGACGGTGATAAGCTAAGGGCCTATAGTTAAGTGGTTAAGTGAAACAACATTAGTATTGTATATGAGTCATCTTATTGGTAAAATAATACTCAAATAAAGTACATAATTTCAAATCGTTGTGTAAGATATTCGCACCAAAATGTACAGGAAATAAGTGACTTATTCTTAGAAATATAATACAGGTAGGTTCATTATACAGTATTCTCCACAAACCATGGTATAATCATTTTGTGCTCTAGCTATATTATATGACCATATTCTACAATTTTTCTCTAGAAACTTTCGGTAATAACCTCGTGGGGGGCGACCATATGTATCAAAGTATTATCCAATACGTTGTTATTAAAGTATTAATATTTTATATTAATTAATATTATATTAATTAATATTATTAATATTATTATATTACTTGTTATCAAAGTATTATCCAATACGATGTTATTATCCAATACGAAAAGTGAGCCAACTGTCCCACGCTCAAGCCTACATTCCCCCAGAAAATGACCATAATATAGTTCAAGGTTTTTTTAAATATTAGTTAAGCAGTTTTTTAATTTTTTGTCTATAGTTTATTCTATTATATAAGTTATCTTTTATAGTTTATCTTTACCAACCTATGTCAAGCAGCCAGGATGCAGGGACCTCTAATATTTCGACCGTGTCTTTTGGAAATCTGTTGCAATGCTCCCACTGTTCCCGATATTTTAAAAGCCAGCGGGGTTTGAACATCCACGTAGGCAAATGCCACAAACAGCTTCTAACACTCATTCCCCCAATAACCAATTCACTTCCGAACCCAATTTATGAAACAAATTTCTGGCAAGAAATATCCAAATTTAAACGTTTTATACCAGTTCTAAGACGGATCCCTAGGGGTGCCAGAGTGACTGTAGCCCAGAAGCTTGCCGAGACGATACGCCACACAGTGCTGGAGAACTCGAGGCAAGCCTGGGAAAATCTACTCACCTTTCCCTACCGTTTTCTGCATATCACTAGAGATCCGCTCAACAATGCCTCCCTCACTTCAAGAATCAAAAAGAATTGTGTTTCGGACATTAACCTCAACCCAAATTTTTCTTCACATTCCACGGTCAAACATAACATCGTGAAAACTGTGGAAAATAAAATAAGTGAGGGAGACATTAAGGGTGCAGCGCGGCTCCTGTTTTCCAATGACACGGTCGCCCTCGACTGCCCAGAAACCCTCATAGCCCTGGAAAACAAACATCCATCACAATCCAATCCTTTCACAGTTTCCGATGACGCATTACCACCACTACAAACGTCGACAGACAAAGTACGCGGAGCCATCATGTCCTTTCTTCCGGGTTCAGCTGGCGGCCTCGACGGTCTCACCCCTCAGCATCTGAAGGACCTCACAAGCGGTTGCTGCGGGGAGGCCGGCGAGAAGCTCCTGCATGAACTTACGAATCTGTGCAACCTGATGCTACGTGGAGGGGTCGCTTCAGATATCGTAGACATTCTGTATGGAGCTAACCTCTGCGCCTTGAGGAAGAGAGATGGTGGCATTCGTCCGATTGCTGTCGGCTCCACATACCGGCGCCTTACAGCCAAACTAGCTTGCAAATCGGTAACTTCCCTCGCGTCATACTTCCAGCCAAAACAGCTCGGTTTTGCCTGCAAAGGAGGTTGTGAGGCCGCCGTTCACTCTTTCAGGACAGCTATCCACAATCAAGTCGATGATGTGTTTCTGAAGGTCGATATCAAAAACGCTTTCAACTCAGTTGACCGAGGCGCCTTGTTGGCCCAAATTAAATCTAAAGCACCTGCCATTTTACCATTTATGCTCCAGTGTTACAACGACCCCACCAAACTCATTTACAAAGACCACCTCATCTCATCCGAAGTGGGCTGCCAACAGGGCGACCCTCTAGGTCCAGCAATCTTCAGCCTTGCTATACACCCGGTCATCGAGCTTCTAGATTCAAAATTTAATGTTTGGTATTTGGATGATGGGACCCTTGGAAGCGATGCACCCACTGTACTATCAGACTTCCGCACTCTGATCCGCGAGTTCCAAAAAATAGGTCTGCAGCTGAACCTAGGTAAGTGCGAACTTTTTGTGCCAGACAGTTGTGGGGATAGAAACGCGATTATATCCAGCTTTAAAGAAATAGCTCCACAACTATCTGTCATTGACAAGGATTCGCTGTTCCTTCTGGGCTCACCTATTTTAGACGAATCTCTCCCGGACTTCTTAGATAACAAATTACAAAATTTTAATGAAACTTTAGACCGCCTCCTCCAAATTAACTGTCACATGGCCTTTACCCTAATCCGTTTTTGCATTTTCGTACCTAAATTGACATATGTCTTACGGTGTTGTCAACTGTGGAAGTTCCCTCAACTTCTCAAACAGTTGGATGATACCATAAGACAAACGCTCTCCACTATTTTGAATACAAATTTCGATGACCGCGCATGGACTCAGGCAACGCTTCCAGTTAGGTTCGGTGGCCTGGGTGTTCGAAAGCCTTCTGACATATCGCTTCCGGCCTTCTTGTCCTCAGTCCACGCGAACCATAGTCTTATCTCCAAAATACTACATCACCCATCCTACTCCAATACAGTTACCTTTCTGGACGAGGCCAAGGACGCCTGGAGCGTAACTAGTGCTTGTAGCGAATTGCCTGACAATACTTTTTCCCAAAGGCTCTGGGACGAGCCACTCTGCAGACTGGTACGGAATAATCTTCTTAATACGTCCTCCAGTCCTGTGGAGCAGGCTCGCCTCTTAGCTGCGGAGAAGTGGGAGTCGGGCCTTTGGCTACAAGCATTACCGTCACCCAATACGGGCACATTGCTGGATCGAACAGCTTTCCGGTTAGCTACTTCCCTGCGTCTTGGCACCCCCCACGTCGTCCCCCATCGCTGTGTTTGTGGTGCAAATGTGGACAGCCTCGGACACCACGGGCTGTCCTGTCAACGAAGCGCCGGCCGCATCTCCCGACATCACTGTCTGAACGATCTCATCCGTCGGGCTCTTGTCACCGCCGGAGTGCCAGCTGTGCTGGAACCCTCTGGTTTGGCGCGCGACGATGGCAAGAGACCAGACGGTATGACCCTGGTCCCTTGGAGAGTGGGACGGGCTCTTGTATGGGACGCTACTTGCGTCGATACACTTGCTCCGTCCCATGTCCAGGGCACCTCGAGTTCTGCAGGTGCGGCCGCCAATCAGGCGGAAAACCTCAAGCGGCGCAAATATGAGAACCTTAGTGGGGATCTCATATTTGAACCGTTTGGGGTTGAAACCTTAGGTACATGGGGTCTGGGTGCGCACAAACTTTTCGGAGAAATCTCCAAAAAACTCATTGAGGCCACCCGAGACCCCAGAGCCGGCACCTACCTGGCCCAGAGAATAAGTATCGCAATCCAGCGAGGAAACTCTTTGAGCCTTCTAGGTACTCTGCCTGGTGGGGATGACCTGGGAGATTTCTTTTTTTTGTAGCATTTTAAGTTTTGGAGTAGTTATTATTTTTTTTTTTAGTACTTACCTACTTTTATGGTACAATTGATTTTGTTATCATAACTGATAAAATGTATATCATATTGTAGTATTAGTGAGTTTAATAAACATTTTACATGGTAGATGTTTAGAGGTTTAGGAAATACGTTGTTTATCAATATGTATAGCAATCCAATGGGAACCTGGTTTATTATCAGTGTCCAAATTGCTCACGATATAGCATGGAACTGGAACACGTATCGGTAATCGGTTTGCTGCGTAAACATCATTTTCAAAGTTTGCATCAATTTTCTTCAAACATTTCTGTATGTCTAAAGTATCCATGAATATAATATATATTATAATATAATAATAATGTTTATTTCTCCTCACAATACTATTTAGGTATGGGGATATTATCTGCTCTAGCGATTGAGTACTAATGCGCACCATATAAACCAAACTTGATATAAATAATGTTGTTTGAAGTTGATAGGTATCATATATGAGGAAAAAAAAGATTTTTGTGTAGTACATTTTCTATACAATACACATATAACATATACAAACATAAATCTAAGAACAATATATTTAGTTACTATAGTCTACTGAAATATTGCGATTTTTATTTATTTCTATTATATTATCGAATTCTGCATATACAGTTAATAGTTTGTGTGAGCGCTGACTCAAAGCGAACCTCTAATCTTACACTACCATATTTTATGAGGTTCCAATGGCAAGAAGAGTTTGCAGATAGATCAGGTGTTACATCGACCGCTAGCAAACAATACCCTTTAGCTATCTCTTCTCTGGATATTCCATTGCCTTCATTGAGAAAATGAATGCCTGTCTCTGAGAATATGATATGATAGGCCGTAGCAAAAATATTATTCTCAAACGACGGCTGTAAAACTTTTGAAGGTATCTGTTGTCCATCTATTTAATTATAAACAAAACGTATTTATGTCATAATTTTCAAAGTTAAATGGATTTTTAGTGAGACTACCGGTGAATGCTACATTATTCACAAAACCAACTATACACCTTTTAGGTAATTGTCTAAGGAAAATGTTATCAAGAGCAGTTACCCTAAACACATGATGGCATGGTTAATACTTTAATTTCGGATCGTGTGATAGGATATTTAGCTGTACTAGATGACAAAACTTTTTGATGTGCAAGTAAGACAGTTGGATTGATTCGCGCTCTACATACTATTAAATTTGCATTCGTAATACTAATTTTTAACTTAAGATCAGCTGAAGAAGCAATGAGGTTAAAGTTTTCCCTAGATCGAACAAATTTTACACACATATCAACACCATTAAATAAAAACTTTTCCATGTTGAATATATCAACATGAAGATGTCCAATCATTTATATCTCTCTACTTTCGCTGGCCAACTCTCTTTTTTTATAAAACCCATCATTTGTTTCATCGAATGAATTCATTTTTGTTAAATAGGAATCTTTAGCTGCGGGTGCATAATTCAATAAAGTTTCTATGTAGGCTCGATAGGCATAAGTATTATTAGGCGGTGATATAAATTTTTGGGTAAGGTAAACATCAAGTTGACTGAAAAGCGAATGCAACCAATTATTAACTGGTGCAACAACTGTAGACGCCGTCAGCTTTGTATTATCCTGGTTCAATATTTTTGCTTGTATATTAATTAATGTAAGAGATAAATCAATGTAATCATCACCCGCTCCAGGCACTTGAAACTCAATAGGTCCATCGTCAGCAAGAGATGAAATGGGTTTATAGTGGATCCATATTCCACTTTCAATGCTGGTTTGAGTTGATGGAATAAATCCAACTCTGACTTTATACATTCACAAGAATTACTATGCAAAAAAGACTAATTATACTATATAAATTATAAGATTAATTCGAAAAAATATCTTTAATTTGCTTATTATTTATTTTAGTTTTTTTTCGCCGTTTTCACTTTCGCAGTCAGCGATGGAATGAATGTAGAATGGTGTTTTCTTTATGTTATACCCCGACCCCAACATGTTAATTTTATCTATTTTGCCATCGGCTCTACGTTTCAAACGTACCCACTTATTTTAAACGACCTTTTATCGAATCTTCCATAGGGTGCGCATTAACCATATCTGATAGCAGACCTACACCTGCATTTAATGCTTCTTTTCCGATAGCCCGAGCTCCACTGGATAGTAAAGGCAAAACAAATCTGAATAACCCCCCCAAGAAAACTCCCGATTCCATGACCTCTTTGAGAAGGTGTCCCCCTATAAATCACTCCTACTCCAGAGCTAGCTTGATGAGAATAATAGTGTGTATAAGGACATGAAATATTGTCACTTTGAGAATACATAATATAATTTTTTGGAAGTGAAGTTTAATACACACCTTTCCGATCTTTTGACCAGTGCTTGTTAGGTACAATATCCTATAATATCTATTTATATGGTATCGAATTCTCTACGCACCACAGGTAAATAATGAGGGGGGGAGAAAACATGCACTTTGTTATTCCCTTTATTTTGTTGGGTCTAATTGTATAATAAGTAAAAGTGTGGCAATCACATCTTCCACGATTTGTGGTTCATCTATATCAGTATATACAAACAACTTAGATGGTAAGCCTAAATACAAATTGGCTGGATATTTCCCAATATTTTTTTCAACGAGATTTTTATTTAGTTCAAAACCCATTTAAAGACATAACTTACGGAGGAGGAGATAACGTTACAGATTTTAAAGTTTCATCTGTTATACCGACTGATACTATGTTTGAATTTTCATCATAATAAATTTAAAGTTTATTTTTTCTCCAATACTGTTTAGCGCCTGTGTAATATGATTAATGTTATCGTAGTTTGTGGTGGGAATATGAAGATTGTAATATACTAAAGATGTGGTTTCTTCGTTGGGCATTTGCATCAATTTTATTATGTGTACGACATTCTCGTGATCTTGAGCGGTAAACGTAGTGCTTGGATACTGAAACTTCACAACACCAACCATCCATTCTCCTTCTAAAGTGATTTCCTTCGGTAATTTTGTTGTAAAAACTGATGTTTTGTTATACGGAAAATATACCATAGAGCTATTGCTGAGCAATGTTAAATAAAAACTTTCCTTAATCATATTTTTTTTGTAGGAGCTAAAATCTAGCTATTTTTATTTGGATAACCTCTCCACTTCACCAACACTTCTCTTCTGTTTTCAGAATAACGAGAACGTATTATTTTATCTATTCCTTAAGTTGAAGTGTATATAATATGAATTAATTTTTTGCAATTCGTTTTCATAAAAAGTTCCTACTATCTCTTCACTTTTTAAATCTTTTAGAGTATATACTATACATGGAGATATATGAATTACAGAAGTTATTATAAACATTTCATCACTCCAGTTAGATTCTACTCTAATATTTTATTTTTTTATTAACACGTTCGCGCGGTAACGGCTATGGCCGCTTTTTTTGTATTGCAAGTATCGCCAGTACGGTTATTGCCGTAAACTTTCAAATTCTCCGTATTGCCAGTACGGTATAAGCAGCTAAACGACTGTGAGTTATATATACAACACATTTCCACTGGCAAACTGTGAGAGGAATATACGATTGTACTGTCAAAATGTAATGCACAAGAGCAAATTGTATTGTTAGTCGGTTTAGGACATGTGTTTGTGCGCACACAGCTACACTACGGCTGTTGCCGTTGTGTTTGTATGTGAGTTACTTCGACGCATGAGTTAGTGCCGCGTAGGACGCCATCTTGTCAGAACGTGTATTTCTCTAGCGCTCCGCGATCGAAAGTGAGTATAAATACTTATTTTACTTTACTGTAGGGATAAAATCTTATTGTAATATAATAATCGTTTTACTATAAAAATAGCTTTGAGCTATATATTGACGTAATTATGAACAAATTTTATCAATTGAATTTGTATAATGTAGGTATTTCTATTTTTTTTTAGATGGCACAAAAGCAGACAGATAGTGAGCGTATTAGGCAACTTTTAGAGGATACATCTACTCCAGAGTTGACTCCAGAACGGGACCCATACAGTGATGATGGCGACTATGGATCGGATCAAGAATTTCAACCTAATTATGATGATATGTCGAGCTCAGATGTGGAGTCTACAGAGACAAGAAAAATTGCAAGAAATATGATGAGAACAGAGTTCAGCGGATCTAGTGATACTCTAGTGTCAGATGATGAAGTAGAGGTAAGAATCCACTCAACTTTGACTGTCCCTGTGGAGCAGCCGTGCACTTCAGATCAAATTATAAACACAACTAACGACGATATAGGGGATGATAATGCCAGGGCAAACAGCCCATCTATACTAATGTGCATACCATCTGTACTGATGTACACGAAATATCGTGTGAAAATTCTCAAAATGACACTGAAGAGTTGGTGGACATTACTGCCGAGATCCCTGTTTTTCATTTTGATTACGCATCTGAAGGACTGAAAGTAGAAATACCTGATAATGCTCAACCTTTAGATATTTTATAACGATCTTTTGGATTCTGTTGTGTCTAGAACAAATGCTTATGGAAATAATTTGACGAATACGACCAGACCTCATACTCGACATAGTAGAAAATGTTATTTCCGTGATGTAACTGCAGTAAGTTCCTACTAATTACTAAGCTGTAATTGATTTTATAATAAATATTTCCTACGAATGCTGACTTTTATTTTTAAACTGCTATAGCCGTACTGTTATCATGCAATGCATATTCCCATATATTACACGACAGTACGGCCTTAGCCGTATTACGGTTATAACCGTACTGCCTTCAGGAATACCTTTTTTATTATGTGTTACAACAGTACGGTTATAACAGTGTCCCTAAAATGTATAGAAAATTTTAGTGATTTTTCACGAAACTATCAGTTAAATTACCGGCCACGAACGTGTTAAATTTCAAACTCGGGCCTAATATTATTTGAAGATATTACTTTACTTTGCCTATCATACAAATTTATTCCATAATGTCATGATATTACTATGATTAACATCACACGGACACATTTTGATACTAGAATGTAAGCTATGATTGTATGAATGCAGCAAATCTTGCAAAAGATCTAAAAAATATTGTGTGTGAAATAACGCCACATTTTCATCTTTGGAGTTCTCTAAAATCTTTCTACAATACTTGCTTTAATATCTGGATTATTTGTTGTGTAATAATTAATATTTTTAGTTTTAAATTATTTTTGCACATATTGGGATACAAATTCTGTACCTTTATCAGATTGTATGTGTGTTGGGGTAACTTTAGCTTCTAGAAATATACTTTCAAAAGACTCTTTTACTGTTTCTGAGTTTTTCTTTTTCATTGGTCTGGCCTGCGGGGTGTGACACGACATAATAAATTTTATCGATTTCTCCTAGTCAATTTTTTTCTTAATCTTTTTTAAATATTTTTCATCTCTCGTTGGTGTTGAAAATGTAGTATCAGTTGTTGTGTAACCTTCAAACTCTTTTAAATTTAAATTATTTATGAATTCACAAATTTTTGGGTTACCAATATAGGTTAGTGGTACCTTGATTTCCTTTAAAGCTGTAGGAAACCTTTCCCATCCTATCGGTTCACTTCTTTAAGTGGTCTTAATGAGTCATCCACCAAATCCACAATATTACTTCCGGGAATTTTTTGTTTATCTATAACGACTGTACCAGATTCATCCCAACAAATTTTATTATTTATATTATGTCTTTACCTATGAAATTGCCGTTTTGTATGACAAAATTTAATCGAATTATTTTCATGTATTTTTTATTTGTATTAATCGAAGTAATGACCAATGCAATCAATGCATCTTTGCCAACGCAGTGGCAGTTTATTGATGCACTTCTTAAAGAAATCAGCTGGACGGGAGGCAACTAATTTTTCAAAGGCATTTTGTACTGCCTCTCGGGTATTGAATTTTTTTCCCGCCAAGAAGTTATCCAAATTCTGGAAAAAGTAGTAGTCTGTAGGCGCAAGGTCTGGTGAGTAGGGCGGATGACGGAGAACTTCCAACCCCAGTTCTTGCAACTTGGAGACCGTCTGCTGTGCAGTATGAGGTCGGGCGTTATCGTGCAGGAGCAGCGAAGACGAGCGATTGACCAATGCTGGTTGGAGATGTGCCAGCTTCTCCATCATTGTGTTCAGTACTTCACAGTACACATCTGCAGTAATGCTCACCCCGTTTGGTAAGAAGCTTTGATGAATCACACCGGCGCTAGACCACCAAAAAGTGACCATCACTTTTCTAGGGGTAATTTTTCGTTTAGGGCATTGTTTAGATGCTGAACCAAGATCCAACCAACTTGCTGAGCGCTTGCGGTTATCAAACAGAATCCATTTTTCATCGCAGGTAACAATGAGGTTCAAAATTCCTACATTTGTGTGTCTGTTGAGCAGTGCAAGGCACGTCTCGACGCGTATTTCGCGCTGGCGATCATTGAGTTCGTGGGGCACCCATTTGTCAAGCTTTTTTACCTTGCCAATTTGAAGCAAATGGACGAATATTGTTTTGACGCTAATGTCGAAAGCTGCTGCTAATTCAGCCGTAGATTCCACAATCGCCTTTAATTCGTCATTGTCGACCAAAGTCTTCCAACGACCACGAGGTTCATTTTTCAGGTCGAAATTTCCAGAACGGAAGCGAGCAAACCAGTAACAGGTGGTGCGTTGGTTTGTAGTGTTAGATCCGTAAACGTCGTTGATGTTGCGTGCCGCTTGTGCCGCGTTGCTGCCACGACGGTACTCGAATTTTAAACGTATCCATGATGACGAAAAAGATTGAAATGCGATGAAAATGTAACACTAATCAATAAACAAATGACTACTTTTGGAAAAAGAATTCCATGTTTTTAAAATAAATTTAATTTGAAATTAGAATTCATAGCCAAACAAAAATCATTTTGATTTGAAGTGGCCAGTACTGAAGAACGGCAATTTCATGGGTGAAGACCTATTGTTAATATTTTATGTAGAGAAACAAGATTTAGTAAATTTTTTTTAGATAAGGTTTTGGAATAAACTTCAATAATGTTTGGGGTAAATATGGTCCTTCACAATTGTGCTGCAGATTTACTTCCTTTACCGATGTATGAGTAGGAACTGTATTCTTAGTATCCATGTCTTGAGTTTATATATTTCTGTTTCATTCGAACCACCAACTTTAACATTATTTATAAGTGGTATTCATAAAGGTTGGCGATCTTCCTTTGTAAAGTTTAAGTATATTATATATATAAAAGTGTATTTTATATCTGTAATGTTTGCAGATATAAAATACACTTTTTATGATCTTCTGTGTCACTATGTAAAATATTTTGCATATCTGAATCTAAACGAGACATAGGTGAATCAACTTTAGCGGATTGTTTTAACTTCTCTAACAATGATGGTTCTATGAGTAACATTTTTTTAGCATTATTCATTTTTATTTTATTAATTGTACTAATTAATCCGGTTATTTAATAATAAATTTTTATATATTAGTTTAATATAATCGGTAAGAATGCACTCCCTTTCTGTATTATTATATTTTTTCTCGTCTTATCTGAACCTTTGCGTACAAATTTTCGAAGTATATTTTTATATTTCTTCAGTTATAGTTATAGTCTCTACTATTTTACCTTGTAGAGCGTTATCGACACATTCTTATATGCAATTTATTTCTTCTGCATCATACGATTTTAAAAGAGCCTTTTGATACTTTGGTTTAAGAGTATGCAAAGTCCTTAACAGATCTTTATGCGTCTAGGAGTTTTGCTGCATTGTTTATAACTGATGGAAATATGTTGGTTTCCCCCATATTTAAATCCCTTTATTGGTAAACATCATCATCGAAAGTTTCTAGAGAGAAATTGTAGAATATGGTCATATAATATAGCTAGAGTACAAAATGATTATACCATGGCTTGTGGAGAATACTATATAATGTACCTACCTGTATTATATTTATAAGAATAAGTCACTGAATGATTTCCTGTACATTTTGGTGCTAATACCTTACACAACGATTTGAAATTATGTAGTTTATTTTAGTATTATTTTACCAATAAAATGACTCATATACAATACTATTGTTGTTTTATTTAACCACTAATGGCCCTTAGCTTATCACCGTCCATTATCTACCACTGCATGACGTAATTAGTAATGAATAGAGCCTAATGAGCCTAGTAATTGCAAAAAACTATCTTTGTAAAAACAGGTCTTCGGAGGTTCCAGCTCTTGAGCTAGAACCTGTGAAACCCATCTACTACCCTAAGTTTTTTCTTCACTTATTAACTAATTAAAATATATTACCTGGGTAACCGAGCTTTGTTCGGAGCTTTAGTAGATAAAAAAAGGAATCACAAAAAAAGTTCACCCGGGATCGAACATCGGGATCGGGATCGATCGATCACATACCGAATTTCTGAACAACGCAAAAATTAACCAAACTGCCAATCGGACTGACATTATTAGAGTCGAAAATGTAGATATATTGTTGCACGACGAAAGAAAAGTCACGTACTCGTATAACTTAAAAACGCGCAGTTTCTCAGGGATAAAACCTACCTAGACCTATTTTTCTCGCCCAAAACTCCCAGCATGAATTGTACATACAATACATACATAAATACTTGCATTATATATACATATATACAAAGATTGTCTGTCTCGTTTAAAGCATAGGATTTTTGTAGGCGTCAAGCTTTCTTTACGATTTAAGTATTATGTGATTATCAATATGAAGATGCCACTTACTTACATTGAAATTATATCGCAATTGGTTCGCCCTATTAAAAAACCGGCCAAGTGTAATACAGGTTTACTTATTATTTCGTTATTTATACGTACAAAGTTTTCTAAGTAGATTGCAAGTTAGGCATCGATAACTTCCAAAATAAGAACGTTATATAAGCCGTTATAGTTTTCCTTTAAAGTTCATCACATGGACTACTATCATGAATATTTTCAGATTTTTTGAGCCAGCCGTTTAGTTTTTAGAGGGACACCCGCCCTATTTTTGCCAAAAATGCGCTTTAAACTTGAATATCTCGCAAACGGATACCTTAATCAAAAATCGTTTTTGCAACCTTTCAATGTTTTTAAAGACCTATCTAATGATATCCCACACTATGGGCAACACGCGAGATAAAAAATGTGTTTTTAATTTAGCACTTTGTCGATGTAGCAATATACATTGCAAAGTTTCATCTTTCTAGCAATAACCGTTTGGACGGTAAGCCGAAGACAAACGGACGGACGCACAGTCATGGCGAAACCATAAGGGTTCCGAGACGTGAACTACGGAACCCAAAAAACGTGCAGCTTATAATGACTGCTCGTAAAATTGCGTTTTTAAATCATTCAGTCATATAGGGAATTAGGTGTGAGTAGGAAATGTACTGACACGGCGAAGCCGGAAATGGAAGATGGCAGCGGAAGTATCGTTCACTCACCTAATTCCAGGTATCGAATACGTCACACTTTATCAAAACGAAACGGAATTCTGCAAATTTTTATATTCGTGTTTAACCTGCGGCTTCGTCCGCAATGGTATTGTTAGTAGGGGCTGGATCTAGGGGCACGGCATAACCATCTTTTCTCGAAGCGTTTCCCTCCCTCATAATTTGGGTTTGGATTATACCAGAAAAATGAAGGATATGGGATTCCCAGGAGCGGACTTATGCATAGGTTTTATATTTTAGATTTTATTGTTATCTAAAAACTCCTGATTTCGTCATTGACTCACTGATGTGATCAACAAAATTATATGGTACTTTCGGATGTCCTAGAAAGCTGAAATTTCGTACATAAGCTTGTATGATTACACACCTAACATAATAATTGTCAAAATTGAAACTTTTATCCCCCAACCCCTTAAACTAGGGGATCAAAGTTTGTATGAGACATCCTCAAATTTTGACGCTAGAGATCTGAAAATTGTCGTAGGGATCCGTGTTATAAATAATAGTAACAATCAAATGTTATAAAATAACCATGTAACCGATAAATATTAAAAATAAGTATTTTTAATCATTAATTAGTTTCCAATCCAAGCGACGAACGACGACATAACTGACATAGTTCATAATATACGTGATAGATGGCGCTTAAAATCTTAAAAAACAGAACAATTATTAATTAATGGAAGTAATAATAATAATAGCTCCCCACACCGATTTCAATGAAACCAGGCCCGCTACGCAGGAGTTATTTTATTGTGCCCAAGTGTGTGCGCAGTACACAAGAGCACTCTCGAAACCCAGTGGGACGGACAGACCGACACGACTGGCGAGAGATCAGGCGCAGGTCCGACTTTTTACATCCCATCCGACGCATGGATCATCTTTCTTGTCAGACAATCAGGTGATCAGCCTGCATTGTCCTAAGCAAACTTGGAAACAACATTTTTTGTTATACCAATGCGGGAATCGAACCCACGACCTCTGAGTCAAAAACCAAACACTAATGACTAAACTACTGGACCACGGAGGCTATTGAATGGAAGTAAATAAGATTGTCAAAAACAACATGTTATAATATTAGGCCATAAAACAGTTACATACTTTTTAGTAATGTAAATCTAATATTGCTAAACGTAAATATTTGACAATAAAACATGAAATAAAATCCAGACAAACCAAAGGAGAGGAGCATCATGGGCCTAAAAGACAAGGTTAGGAACACGGATATCCGAAAACTGATTAAAGTTATCGGTGCTCTAACTTACGCGCTACAAAGAAAATGGAAGTGGGCAGGATACGTTACGAGGTAACGAAGATAACAGATGGACTCGGAGGTTGATAGAGTGGGCTGGCCCACAAGGAAGGAGATCCAGAGGCCACACGCATGCCAGATGGGCGGATGAAATAGCAGCAATAGCAGGACGAGATTGGCCAAACATTGCCATTGAGAGTTGTGGTGTACCTTGGAGGAGGCTTTTACCCTGTAGTCCATACAAAAATAAGAAGTCAGCAATAATGATAGTAAAAATAAAAATTAACGAATGAATCTTTTAATTTTTCTAAAGTAATTATTATATTTTATTGTTTTATTACTGCGAAAAAAAAAGAAAAAAGTGTGACAAAAAGTGTCGAAAAAATCAAGCCGTCTGGGAACTTTTATCGAAAACGCTGCCTAACCTAACCCCTTGGAGATAAAATATAACAAAACAATGTATGGTGGGAATGTTTCTGACCTATATACTTTTTATTGACCTATAAAAGGTCTACAAAAAAGTCCGCGATGTCATAGATATGTATATCATTTTAAGGTTAGGTTACTATTCCCATTCTAAGTTTAAAAAAATGATCAGAAATAATGTGGTATTTTCAGATGCTATTTAGACGGATACTATTTAATTATCCTTATCTTAAAATTAAAAAGTACGTGTGTAAATATATTATAAAGTTTACATTTTGACTCTGTGCTATTACTATATTGCAAATATATATTTGCTAAAAAGTTTTTTGCCACGAACACTCCCACGCGGGTGAAGCTGCGGGCAATAGCTAGTAGCTAAGCTAATTAATTTAATGCTACCGACAGATGTCAGCGCTTCGACCCTACATCATGCTATCGGGTAACCAAGCCCAACCCTATTGGGTGCCTGGGTAACCAAGCTTTTGCCAAGGGTTCGATCCCAAAACATTCCGAATTTCCGAACAACACAAAAATTAACCAAACTGCCAATCAGACTGACATTATAGAGTCAAAATAATTGATATATTGTTGCACGACGAAATAAAAACATATATAACTTAAAAATTCGCAGTTTACCAGGGATAAAACATGTTATCTAGACCAATTTTTCTCCCTGAATACGCCCTGCATTCTAAATTTCATGGAAATAAATGCAACCGTTGGCGATATTACGATTAAATCGGATATTACGAAAGATTTGAATAAAAGTAACTATCTGGGAGTTATAGTAGTACAATAAAACAAAATACATCTCACTGGGATTCGAACCCGCGACCAATTATTTTACAACAACGCAAACTCTGACGTCTGATTCTTAGTAGCTGAGCCACGCGTATTTGACATTGACTGGCGACTTACGAAAAATATTTTCGTAACAACTTACAAGAAGAAATGAAATTCCAACAAAAATATTATATTCATGTTAGACGATGTACATAATACATATGACTCGCACTGTCAAAAAGTTATCAGAGGATCAATAATTCTGCTAATGTCAATGTCAAAAACCTGCAATAATACAATTACAATCAAGTTCCGATACGCTTAAACTGCCAAACCGGTATTCTCGTAAACGTTAAACTAGTGTCAAGCTACTAATATCCTTACTAATATTATAAATGTGAAAGCGTGGATGTTTGTTACGCTTTCACGCAAAAACTACTGAACGGATTTCGATGAAATTCGATATGGTAGTAGTTTAGACTCTGGATTAAAACATAGGATACTTATTATCCCGAAAAAGTAGTGTTCCCGAGGGATACTATACTTACGCGGGCGGAGCCGCGAGCAACAGCTAGTATTATATATTATGGGAAAAGGTTTAATTTTTTGACTATATTTAAATGGACCCGAAAGTAAAAATGTAGTTTTCCCTTCCTGTCTTGGTAATTAAAAAGTATTTGTATTTTTGTACGCTTGATATAAAGAAGTACTTCGACGCCATTAATCTTTGCATTCATTTAATATTCCACTATTTCTGCGTGGAAAAAGTATCTAATGAACTGATAACTTGATTTTCTACTTGCAAGTCGAGCTTTCAGTTGAGTAAATATTTACTAAAGCAAACAGAAATATGAACATTGAATTGAGTAGATTAATAAGTTTCTAGTTGAACATTTCAAATTTTATAAAAAAGCAAGGTAAAGGAAAATCACAGCAAATAGAAAAAGCGATATTTTTCTTTTTATATACATTTTATATATATTATAGAGATACACAAATCTGAAAGAAAAAGTTATTAAATATTATAAGAAAATTAAAATATTGCATATTTGGATACATTTAATTTATCTTGTACTTTAAATTAGACAATCTTGTATTATTATATAATCGTAATCTCGGCTAAATCGTGACGGCTGGAAATATTTACTTGAATAGGCAGGGAGTTTTGGAGGAAAAAATTGATCTAGCTAGGATTTATCCGTGGAAAACTACGCATTTTTAAGTTATATAATATACAACAGTTATATAATATATAATATATAACTTAAAATATATCGAAATTATTCTAATCGATCGAAATAATTTCGATCTATTTTTAATTAATTATCAAAATTATTGACACGACGAAAGAAAAAACATTTTAAATTTTTTCTTTCGTCGTGTAATATCGTCGTGTAATATATCAATAATTTCGATTCTAATAATGTCAGTCCGATTGGCGTATTTACCGAATCTTTAACCAAACAAATTTTCATTCATTTATATTCATAATCACAGAAGTTATAAGGGTGGATAGACAGATATACATGCGGATGAACAGAGCGAAACTATAAGTGTTACCTGTGCTACGCAACTGGCGACTCTACAAACAACAAGTTTATTTACTATTATATATATTTATTTACCGCTAAAATATAGGTGTATAATGTATATAATGTAATGTCTATATAATGTCTATTTTAATTATTATTTCGAGTACAAAAAACATTGATGAATAAAAATAATTATGATATGAACGCAACGCAAACACGCAAATAACCCATTTTGTATGCTGGATCAATGTTTTTGAAACCGATAAAAAACATCAGAGCTTTAATGTTATGAAACATAACAATCCCCAAAATTTGTTTCATGATTTTATTACAAACTCTTGTTGCTCTACTCAGTATTATTGCTAGATAAAGTATATTACTGATCTTTGCTAGTTAAAGTATATTAATTTTCAAAAACATGTCGAGTCCAGTAGCGCCGGAGGGGAAATCATTGTACAGTTTACCTATCTCGTCAAAGAAGGCTTATTTATAAGGTGAAAAGAATTACGCGGAGATTTTATATTAGGTACATCGTGCGGGAGCGCTTTTTTACCCGACTGCGCAACGCAAAGGAGTGGTAATGTGTATATCAGCCTATCTATGTGTGTGGGAATCTATCTGAACGGCACTATTTAAACCAAGTGCTTGGGCCGATTTTGATAAATAATAATTTGTCAGACAGTCAGTGAGGACATATCCTTTTATGTATATAGTTTACCTACTTGCTCTTAATTTTTTATTTTTCCAGTGTCAAAACCACTTTAGATTTGCGGTTGTCAATCGATACAAATAATCACTTGCCATCAGGTTCATTAATTGTTATAATAACGTAACCCAGAGCATGTCAAGTATGTCCAAGAAGTCTTCCGTAACTATCAACGCGTAATAGGTTTTCTTTGAATTACTTCATAAAATATTGTCCGATTTCGTTAAAATAATTTTCCAAAAGAGTTTTTACTCGTAGCATGATCTATCAGCATGGAAATTTACAAGTTTCTATCTCCTACAGTTTAGAAATGCCCGGGGGGGCCAACAGCTGATAAAGCACTTTGTAGACCGATTACTCGAAAACTTTGTAAAAAAGGCATGTATGAAACTTTGCCTATTCAATATATCGAAAACAAAATCCCCACTTCATATGCATATATCACTAAAATATTAAATTATTATTATTGACATGATAACGTCTTATAAATCGATGGAGCCGGCTGCACGCACGAAAAAACATGACGCATGCGTTACCTGTTACCCGTTATCGTTACCAAGTACCGTTACCAAGTACCCAAGTACCAGCGTTACCTCGCATTGCCTTTACCTCATTATTATTATTATTGTTGTTGTTGTTGTTGTTGTTGTTGTTGTTGTTGTTGTTGTTGTTGACGTTGACACGTTCAACTATCGTCAGTAAACCGACTTTACAGACAACCGGTATTTTTTTTTATATTGCCAAAACCGAGATCTATACACAACCTATAACTATACCAAATTTCATCAATTTATATTCATACATAAGCTAGAAGAGCGGACAGACAGACACTAGACAGACAGATGAACAGAGCGAAACTATAAGGGTTCCTTGAATATTATGGAACCCTAAAAAAACACGTGACCGAGGCAATTAACTAAAATCTAAACAAACCCTCTTGTTATTTTCAGTCACGATGGCGAAACTTGTAACAGCATCCAACTTGAGCATAAGTTTTTTGATAAGTCAGTGTTTAAACGATAGGGGGGTGGGGGTGTTACAGGTTGCCCGGGTGTGAGGAAAGGTGAATTTAGTGCGGTGACGCAGTCTCTTGTCGATAGATTTTAATATCTGCCTATAAATACTTGATTTTTTAATTTTTCCTTTGATATAGAATATCACGCGAATGTTATGGGTACGAAGAGACTTTTAATAAAGTAACCTGTATCAGTATTTAAAAGGGTTACAGACATCATCTTGTTTTGGCTGAATTTGGTACCATGCAAATTAATAAAATATTTGCCACTTCTTATGCCTTTGTCCTATATTAGAAAAAATACAACAACAGTTTCAATATACGACTTATATTATATATTAATTAAATAAAGTATATTTCAGGCGGCACAGGCCATGATTTATAAATACCTTACAGACTTACTAGACCTATAATTATATACCTAAAAACTATACTATTATGTGTTTTGGCGACGTGATGTGCGCTTCGTTCCGGAGTCTCCCCCGGAACCTCCGATAGACCACACCCGTCGGCCAGAATTCCTACACCTCGAATGTCGATAAAAGATGCGTTGGCACTCTCACCACAAAGGAACTGAAGTTAGCCTTGTGGCGAGACTCCAGACTCTCGACCCTCAAGGCGATCTTCGTCTGCTGTTCCTCAAGACGTCTTCTTGCGGATGTCCACGTCATCCTCGACCTCCATGGACCAGTGCAGGCGGGATACGTACAACGACGTCGCGGGTACCTCACAACGCAGGCGCAGTTCGGGTAAGTAAGGTGCGGTGCCGCGGTGGTTGTGGGCTTCTTCTTCTTTCTTCTTTCTACCAGTATGAAGCCCTCCTCATCGCACCTCCTGCTCTCGGCCTTCTCGTCTAGGTCTAGGAGGCTCAGCTTTGCGGCTCTTCATAGCCCTGCAACTTTCATTCTCCTACTTTGTCTTCGCCCGCAGGGGAGTGCAAGGCGACTGGCGACAGTCGCAAAATTTTTCGACTGAGTCGCTTGTTGAATCGGCGTCTGCACGACCTGGAGGGCGGCGAATATTATGTATGTCTTCGTAAATTGGAATATTCATATCACAATTATACTTTACTAGCTGTAGCCCGCGGCTCCGCCCGCGTAAATACAGTATCCCAAAGGAACACTGTACTTTTTAGGGATAAAAAGTATTCTATATTTTAATCCAGAATCTAAACTACTACCATCCGAAATTTCATCGAAATCCGTTCAGTAGATTTTGCGTGAAAGAGTAACAAACATCAATCCTTCCATCCATGCATCCGTCCATCCATCCATCCTCGCAAACTTTCACATGCATAATAGTAGTAGGATCTACATTTGTAGCTATGCTATTCTGCTAAAACCCCCATTAATACCTACAGTCATATTATAAAATCACATACGTTTATAATCAAAGCATCGATACGCAGTTCATCCCTTCACTAAGAAGCAACAGGGTGCTGGACGCCTGCGCGTTTTCACCCCGTCGCCTTTAAAATGGGCCGTCGGAACCGCTAGGGTCTCAATTCCACTGCGATCGGTCTAGGGGTAAGGTCCCAGGGACCCTCTGTGGTATTAGCGACGTAGAAATGTGAGAACTGTGCTTGTTCAAAACTGGGTGCTGTGATTTTGAGAGACAATGATTTTGGACATTGGTACTATTACGCGGTGTGTTGTATGCAGTGCTGAAGCTTAAAGGTAAGTTTAGAATTAGTTTTCGCGGTCATTTTGCGGATTTTTCATCTTTTATGAAAAAGTTTAATGATATTTTAAAATACTTTAATTTCTATATTGTTTTAATTTGATTATAATTGTGTCCTACATATAATAATTAATTTATTTACACTCGTATTTTTTAATTTTGTTCTATAGAATACTGCATAGCGACGGCATTTTATTGAAATTGGTAGTATATGTTTTTATTGAATATCGTATCTTGGAAATAATAAGAAGGGAGACAAAAAGTAACAAGCTAGTTTTTACCTGTACCTGGTCGTATTATCTGTTCAAAGTTATCGTATAGGTATTATAATAAATACTCTCTATTACATTTAATAATAATGATTATAATCTATTATTTAGCAAAATGTTCCAAATGAAAGACTGGGAAAACAATTAATTTCGTACCAAAAAGGTAGGTACAACTCTTTTTAAATTTGTTCAAGAAACTTTTATATAAAGCTCTTTAATATTGTCCTGGCCTGCTTTGCTGAAAAGTTGGTTAACGAAGTCTACCTCATGATTTGTAACTCTGCCAAATGTACTTAAAACTTTACGAGTAATTGCAAAACAAATCTACATATACTGTGTATAAAGTTTTAAAGCTTTCTGCCGAGAATAGGCATTAGGCGTAAATTTATGCATAGAAATTAGTATTTTTTTTATTTAAAAAATGAAAACTTGAGTGATCAAGTGATTTTTATGAGAACGCGCTTTTTATCTTAGACGACATCTTGATAAAAAAATCGCTGTCAGTGTTCAACATTCCAAGAACGTGAGATAAAAGAAGCTCATTAAAAGCTAATTTTACGGACAGTAGAGTGCTTTCTCGCATAAATGAATAATTTTTGCATTTTGTAAGATCAATTTCGAAAGTACTGTCATCATTGTTATACCCAAGTCAAAACGACTTATGCGAATCTCTTATTATACTTGAAAAGAAAAACATGGCACCGCGCGGAGTAGCAGATGTTTTATTGTATTGAAATGCAGTAGCGAATGGCATCCTCGCGGGAGAGTGATTTTTCAGTGTGAGATTCGCCAAAGTTAACCAAGTACCTAAAGTAGGCAAAGAATTCATTCGTGCAAATTTTCGCCAGCAAGCTTCGCATTATATCTCCGTATTTGATCGCGGCCTTTCTTATTAAACCAAATAAACGTCAATTAAGATGTTTATTTTTTTTCTTACACGTGTAACAGAGGGAAATGGAATTTGGTGGATAAACATTTAATGGAAGGAAAAGATGCATAGTTTATCGGTGTATCTGTGCTATGTGTTGTGCTCTCTAAGTGTTTTGGGTACTATGCCTTTTTAATTTTATACCGTTTAAAATAGACTTGGTAGAAAAATGTAATCCCCTGAAAAAGCTTGATACCTAAAAGCCTTACAATAAATAACAGTATATATTTTTTACAAAATATATCTATCTACCGCCGAACGTATAACCGCCTCCTTGTTTGGGAGTCGGTTAAAAACACAGTAGATGGTTTCATAGAATTGAATCACGCACGACAAAAATCTGGCTACCGACGGTATTTAAAACAAGCACGTAACAGCGTGAGTCAAGCACACTGAACCTTTCATAATTAAGACTGTAGCATAGTTACGAGTACGCTGTAGCGTTTTATAGCGCGCTGGCTCACATGTTGGTAAGTGATTAGCGCTGCTATTGGACATTATTGCTTTAATTAAAGCTCTTAAGAAATTATTTAACACTAGTATATTGGAATAAGCTTAAATTATGAACTTTGTTTGACTGCGTGCTTGCAACGCAAACCAGGTATTTTGCAAAATCATGGCAGGAACCTATCCAGGGCCTATAGTCAAGATGCATTCGATAATTTCGACGGCGACCTTCTAAATCAAAAATGTATGGGATTCGACATCTGTCATCGTTATGTGACATGTCGGTTGTGATGCCTTATGTCAAATCTCATACATTTTGTTTTCGAACTTCCCCGTCGAAATTATCTAATGCATCTTGACTAAAGGCTCAGGATTAAAACAAAAAATCGTGGGCGTTTCCTATTTACTGCTTAGTAAACATAGACAGGATACTTCTTACAACCACATGGCGTCATCCCACGCAGATTAATTATCAATTTCAATAAAGGTCCGTGGTCACTGGCCGGTACTAAATGGATTTGTGGACTTTATAGGCGTTGAAATTAATTGACACTGAAGGCTTGATACATATAGTGTACTCATATTGCATGGCATAGATTGGTATGCTTACGATTAACTTTTTTTTTTAATATAGTACAGTAGGTATTAGAGGGAGGTTTTAATGATGCGTTTAGTTTTTCTAGTCATGGCTCAAGTTGCGTGCCGTCAGTGGCATATAAATAGTCTACACTTTCTTACATATTCTCATTTCTTCATTTTCAATACATGACCTCTCCTCTACCTTCTGTAAGAAAGGCTGTTTGTATCTCAAACCATGAATCATTTATAAACTTTTTATACATGATTAACCTATTAGCACACTATATTATAGTTAACCTCCATTGAGTGGAATTGCAGACTAAGTTTGAGAACCACTTTAACGTGTTTAAGACTTAGAAGTTGTTTGAATAACATATTACAAGAATATATATTATGCACACTTAAAGCTCGATTCCACTGATTCGATAAACTCGAATCAGTGGAATCGAGTATAAATAATAAGTACGTGGGTAACCGAGCTTTGTTCGGAGCTCTGGTAGATTAAAAAAAAAAGAATAACATAAATGGGACAATATTGTATAATATATATAATCGTAATCTCGGTAATGGCATTTTAGTACATGAAATTTAGTATGCGGGTAGTTTTGGGGGAGAAAAATCGATCTAGCCAGGTTTTATCCCCGGGAAACTGCGCATTCTTAAGTTTTATATGTTTGTTGTTTCGTCGTGCAATAATATATTAATAATTTCGACTCTATAATGTCAGTCCGATTGGCTGTTTTATTAACCTTTTTTTTTACCATATTTGAATTAAACAAAGTGGTTAATTTTTACATTGTTCGAAAATTCGGAATGTGGTAGATTCAAACCCCGGTAAAATATTTTTGAAATTCTTTTTCTTTTTCAATCTACTAGATCACCGAGCGAAGCTCTGTTACCCTACCTGGGTAATGTTTTAAGTCATAAAGCAAAAGCATCGTGCAAATGAATGTCGACAAACTATATATAGCAAACTACAAAAGGTAAAATAAATTAAAGTTAAGGTTTATATTAAAATAGTAAATGAGAGTAGCTTTAGCAAACCGTATCTTTGGGAATGTTAAAATAAAAATAAATAAATGCTCTTCGATTCCCTGAAACTTTTATGTAAATCGGTTCACGTAAAAGACATTGAATTGAAAAATCGCAACTTGCACGACTTACCGTATTAGAATATTACTGGGCGGCTAAATTTTTTGTTGCTTTTGGGCTTATTTTAAAGAAGTTGGTAGACACAGTTGTATATGTAGATATTTTAGTGTATAGTACTTTAGTGTGTACTTGAGTGCCTAAAGAATATCACTTTAAAAAAAGGATAGAATAATTAAAACTTGTGCACCTTGCGCCATCTGCGTAATGAGCCGTACTTAAATATAAATAATTCTCTCGTGCGTACTTTCGATGAACGAATAGGCTATAAATTATTTAGTTCGTGTAAACCCCGAATTTCAAAGCTGTACTTTTTATATATCAACGTGCTAGTTATTATAAAAGATCATAATAATATTATGAAGTAAACCAAAAACCATAATATTAATTTACTTATACCTTATTTGATAAGTATCTAGTCAAACTCCTGAAATACTTATAAATAGTCCTCGTCTCATACCACATTGAAAAGGACAATGTGATCTTCTACTGGGTACACTAATATTGCAAATTTCGTATTCCATGGAGTAGGTAACAAGTCTTTCGACTTATTAATAAAACATTTCAGAAATTTCTCAGCTAACAAGGGCTTATTTCAACATTCAAAGTGCCATGTAGATCTCAATTTCGGGCTAGTTTAAATGAATTCTTGTCCGTGTTAATGCATGCTAAATGAAGTTCTTAGAGGTCCCAGTTTTAAAGATATTTTGCTTTAATATTTATTGCCACTGATTTTGTTATGACTTGAAATAGATCAATAAATTTCATAAAATAGGTACCTTGTGAAATTGAAAGTGATCATTGTTATGAATCATCATTTTAAATTAAAGTAGATTTTATGAATAGTAAAATAAATTGTATAATTAAATTAAATGCATATATTAATTGATTCTACTGACATAGGTATTAATAATAATGAATGAATACTGGCATGTTTTTTACACGAATGGGTTAAGATTTTCGCTCGTTTTTTGTATGTATGTTTGTAAATTATTTTATTCCCACGTATCTTCCAAACGGCTGGATAGATTTCGACAGTTAAGAAGTCGTTAGATTTGTCTTACAAACCTAAGTGTCATTAGATAGCCATAAGGTCTGTTAAGCCAAAATAGAGGTTAAATTAGGTTTTAAATCTTTGTTTTCTCAATATTGTTTCGGTCTTTTTAGTGCGTTGCTTAGGTATGTCTTTTTATGCAGTCGGATTTTTTTTTATTTTTATTATTTAGTTTTGTATATAATATTTTTTTCATTCGTTATAATGATTTTTTATTTTTATTTTCCTTTCGTAATCATGATATTATTATTTTATTTTATGTCATTTACCTTTTTTCCTTAATAGCCTAGTTATTACATACTGATACGGATATTATTTGTATGTCAAAATGAAATGATTTATTTAATATAGTTATGTGACAACACAATATAAACCAATTTAAATGAATAGGCTTATACTGTGTTATCTATATCTTCTTACTGATCTAATAGTTAGACTATTGAATAATACAACAAAATGAAACTATTATTGTTATGTTACTAATAAAATCTGATTATTATTGACATTTCATTCTACACACCATGGAATATCATGGTATCCTATACGGACTACTAAAACTATAATGCACTGTAATAACTACATTCTGTGAATAAAGAATTGATTGATTGAATAAGAACACTTTAAATAATAATAAAACACAAATAATACCCTATTCAAGATATAAATTTGGGTATCTACAGCAATTTTATTTTTTTGTGCTCCGAATGGCTTTAAGGGCAAAAGGGTTGATATTTTAACAAGCTCTCTTAGAATGTGTCTCAGTTAACTAGACACGCCCAGAGCTTCTGCCTTTGTGTTGTTGCTTGAATATACGAACATAGTACAATGTATTATGCTACTTTTAAGGCGTACATAATATGAAATATTTTGCCTGCTATCATAATAGTTATGATAGCAGGCAATAGTTATGATAAATAAATAAAAAAACAGATTGCCTTACAGTAGTCGCAAATGATGTGTAACATTTTATGAAAATATTTCAAAAAAAACACAATGCTTAGTACAGTTTTATAATATACAAATTTATAAAAAAAATACGGAAACTTTTCCATTAAGCAGTGACAGAAATCAACACCAAAATAGCTAAATATTGAAATATTTTATTCAAATCTGATGGCCAACTGTACCACTCGTTGCTCATTGGTCAATTTAAATAGCGCGCTTCAGCGACTTCCTGTGACACACTTCCGTCCCATTTCACGAAATCGCTCCCACAAACTGCAGGAAAGCGAGAGGAAAGATGTTACACATCGAAAACGAGCGAGCTTTACAGAACAGTAGTCGCATATAATGTGTAACATTTTATGAAAATATTTAAAAATAACACAATGCTTAGTACGATTTTCTAATATGATAAAAAAAATTACGGAAATTTTTTCATCAAGCAGTGACAGAATATGTCATCATAATGTTGGTGTTTCGTGTGAAGATGGTGGTGATAATGATGATGATCTAAGGGGGCGTCAGCAGTCTGCACGTACAGATAAGTCGTCCTCCAATTGGCAATATCTTGACTCTGACGTCCGCCAAGGCGGTATTCTCTCTCCCCTTCTCTTCTCAATTTTCATAAATCTTGTTACTAGAACACTTCGTAGTGCGTATCATCTGTATGTTGATGACCTACAACTTTATGGCCAGGCAGAACTAGAATACCTATCAACTGCCATCGGACTTGTAAATCGAGATCTTAATGCCATTAAAGATTGGTGAAATAACTTTGGACTAACCGTGAATCGGTAGTCCTAGATATTTAAGCAAAGTGGACCTTGGAACTCTTACACCCGTTATCTATAATGGTTCTGTTATTCCTTTTAGTCCCAGCGTCAAGGATCTTGGTTTGTACATCGATTCCACTCTTACTTGGCAGACTCATATTACAAATGTTTCTTGTAAGGCCACTGGCATCTTACGGTACCTCTATCGTATTAAAAATTTCCTTTCTCTCCCGGTCAAGACAATGCTCGTCCAGTCACTTATTTTTCCCATCATAGACTATGGTGATGTCTTTATAAGCTTGATCGCCATCTCAATTCTTGTTTAAGATTTATTTTCAATCTGCGAAAATTTGATCATGTTACCGCCTATCGCTGTAAGCTGCACTGGTTTTCAATGGCTGGCTGTCGCGCTCTGTACGGGCCTTGTGTATGCTGTACTCTCTGTAATAATCAAATATCTAACTTCATCATTCCAGTATCTTTTCAGCAGTCACGACAAGATCCTCCGATCCTCTAACAACGCACTTCTTTTTTTCCCTTCCCATAGATCCGGTATCGTTCACTCATCTTTCAACATACTCAGGATGTCCAAAACCAGAAACACGTTTAATCGCAGAGTCCGTGAGTTTTATGTGACACAATTGGCAGAATCCTAGTATATTATATTATTATTATTTATATATTATATAGTATGGTGTTTATATTTTTAATATTATATGGCATATTATTTATATTTGTTAGTTATATACATATATTTTGTGTATTTATATTATTTATACTACTTTATGTATGTGTTTTAGCCTACATCTTATTATTTTATTTAGAGCTTATTATTGACTTGTTTTTTTTTTCTCTATTAGCACCTGCACAATTTTGCTTTTGTACGCCTAAAGGTTGACTGGTAGAGAATGCCATATGACATTAAGTCCGCCTATGTACCTGTTTTTGTGCATTAAGTGTAAATAAATAAATATATAAATGATTACTGTAAGTGGTATGAAGGTATATGCTTGCAGTTCTTTAAACAACACCGGAATCCCCAAACATGGGTCTATAAGGACTCAGGAGTTATGTTTTACTTTTCGATCCAGGGATACCTTGGTGCAAAATCTTACTTTTTGGTAGCCTGTGCTTAACCCGACCCCTGTGCTAACTTAGATTTCTTCAGACAAAGTTGAAATAACTAAATGTGTCCAAATAAATTTCGAGAATTTCCCTCGATTCCTCATGGATCCCATCATCAGGTCACCATTTTGGTAACAACGAGACCAACTTGAGATTATATCCTTTACATTAAAGAAAGAGTTTTGAAAATCGGTCAACAGACGGCGGATTTATCGTTGAACATACAAAAAAAAATGTGTATACAGCCGAAGGTATAACCGCCTCCTTTTTTTGGAAGTCGATTAAAAATCTAACATGCCAATTTGTGCCTTTGGTTTTTTTTCTTTTCATATCTGTTTTAATTTTCACTACATAACAATTAAAAAAAAATGTCCAATTTACTGATATTTAAAATTTTAAACTGCTCTCCTGAAAAATTTGGGTTGGTAATTTTAACCGCCGATATAATATATTCTTATACCTTATCAGAATCTCAGTAACAACATCAAGTATTTCCTATTGTATTATGAAATTTAGTATGCAGGAAGAAGGCTTGGGGAAGAATAATCGATCCAGGTATTAGTACTGGGGAACCGCGCATTTGACATGTGATTGCATGCGGATGTCATTAATATTTTTCGAGCAAAAGGATTGTGTAGTTAAATATTCAAAACCTTGCCCATTTTTAGGCATGGTGGATGTCCAGTAGGGCACATTAAAAACAATGTGCTCAATAAACAAAGCGTATGCTGAAAAAAGGCCGCCGTTTTAACCTCAAGGGAAGATAACAGTTTATATATTTTAATGTAGAAAATTAATGTAACATACAAACTCTTCATTATTGTTAATTTCCGTATCCCTATATAAGCTGTGTTGCGGTATATCTAATGTTTTTATACAGCTAATAGCGTCGTATGTTTGTATTTTAATATGTTTTCCTATGCACACTTAAACACTAAAGAAGATGTATTTAGATGCTTTTATACATTTTGTTTCTTACAAAATGCGGTCTTAACAGTAGATCACTTGATTTTTAACCGACTTCCAAAATAAGAAGGCGGTTATACGTTCGGCTATATATGTATAGTAAGCAGTAAAAGCGGCTAAGTTTAGTAGCAAGTAGGAAAGTTGAGCCCATAGTAAAAGTATTCAAGAGTATATAACCCAAGCATAATATGCTACCATAAAGTAAGATTTTGCACCAAGGTATACCCTGGATCGAAAAGTACTGAACAGAACTCCTGACTCCTTATAGATACATGTTGGGGGATTTCAGCGTTGTTTAAAGAACTGCAAGGATATGCCACTTGTAAAGTAATCATCATCATCATCAATATGTTATATCAATATGTTAATGTATATAAATACAATACCTAATGGAAGCTTGGCGCGTATTCAATTATACATTCGGTAATTTATTTTAAACGTTCTTAAAATGTGTTAATAATAATATAACAAATATGACCTAAAAGGGAAAATTTATTATTATAAAATATGTATTATAATTTTTTTTCCTCAATAATTCCCTTTTTAAATTCGGTTACAATTTTAACTATTTCTCTACACAATCTTCATAATTTTGAAGTTGGTACCAGCCAACATAAGCGTGAGCTCTATAAAATAATGATTTATTAGGATATTGTTTCAGCTGGTACCGACTTCAAAATAATGAAGTGTATTATAATTGTGTAGAGAAATAGTTAATTAAGCTACCTATTTTATACTTAAAACGAGACAATCATGTATAAAATATTTACAATCAGTTTGTCGAAAAGGGCTGCAAATACGAGTAACACCATGAAATTTTGTATGCCGGGAGTTTTGGGAGAGAAAAATCGATTTAGCGAGGTCTTATCCCTATAAAGCTGCGCATTTTACAAGCTTTTATTTAACTTGCAATGTATGACTTTTGTTCGGGTGGTATTTTGCAACTCATTTTTGAAGCATATATCTTCAACCGATTGCGTACAGATCTCGGTTTTGGCATTATAAAATAACAATAATTTTACATTTTAGGGGTGGCTCTCCATAGATGTGTGAAGTGGGGATGAAAAAAATTATTTCTTTCTATCCTATTCTGAATGGTTGAAAAGGTCTTTTAAAATAAAGGCAATACATGACTTTTTTGCAAAGTTTCCTTTTTACGTTTTTTTCCTTTCCTTTGTCAAAGATTTTTTTCAAATCTACTAGAGTTCCGAGCAAAACTCGGTTACCCCGGTACGTGATTATTATTTACAGTATTGTACTTAATTTCCACTAAGATTTCACATTACCTCGAAGATGTTAAATATTTTCGTTACAATTAAAAATTGATAAAAATATATAAATAACAAAATTATTTTTGTATAATATAAATCCTCAAGTACCTAATGGAAAATAAACATTTCATTATTATTTTTTATCTCAAATCTGATTTGCTTCATTCACCCTGAGGACAAAAATGCGACGAAATGTGAAATTTCAATTTCACAGTAAGATTTTTATTATTGGAGCTTGGAAACCGCTCGAACATAGTTTGGAAACAAATGAACCCTTTTCTTGCGGTTTGGTTTTTATAGAGGTGATTTATTGTGGCTGCTCGTTCAGATACAGATTGTCTTGTTTTGGTTTTAAATGATTTTCGTTAAAAATTACACTAACGAGTCATGGGTCTAAACACGTTGCGTTAGTCGACGTCGGTCTAAAATCTTATCCATACAAATATCTTACGGGAACCGTACATTTTGGCGTTACAAAAAGTAGTATGTCCTTCCCAGTGGTCTTATCTACCTATATCTGTGCGAAATTACATGAAAATAAGTCAAGTAGTTTTGAAGCCTATTCAATTGCAAATTGCAAACAAGCAAACATACAAAACAAACAAACACTTCCTCTTTATAATATTAGTACAGAGTACGTGAAGCGAAAATTTCAAGTAGGTACCTACAGTTTTACGAGAATTGGTACTGTTATATCCCGCTCCTGTATGCTAATATGCTCACCCTAGCTTTTCCATCTGCTGATACTGCATTTCTCCTGTCATCCTATATCCTAAGTTCCAGACCATTATACACTCCGTTTCCATCTCCCGACCGCGGCAGTTTTTCCTATAATTACTATTTCGTTTTTCTATTTCATCACTATTTCAGTTTGTATAATAAATCTTTTTTAAAAAGGCAACTGTGGAGTGTTGTCTAACATTGGTGGCAGTGGTGGGATGTTTAAAAACGCATCGCCGGTACGTCTCAGTATATAAGTATTGGGAGAAATAAACTGTGAAAAGTACGAGAGAAATAAACTGTGTTCCAGAACTATATTCCAAGATAAAAATAAAATATGACAAGTTCGTGTTCCTGAAAAGACTCAATCTCCACCAAGTGTCCGCGAAATCCAAATAACCGCGAATAGTAAATAATTGCAAATTAAAATATCCGGTTAATAAAATCTAATAAAAACTAATCAACATCATCGTGCATCCAGTCTACGTACAGCACCTTATCATCGAGCCTGAGATCGAGTTACGCTCCGAGAAATGCACCAGACGCGTCTTATCGCTGCATTCCTGTGAGTTCTTTGTATTGTCTCTATATTGGTGATTGCATTTTAATTGTTAAAATATAATTGAACTTTAAAATACTTTTATAAATTCACACAATTGTTATTTTACTTAATTTTCGTAAAAAATGATATCTAAGGATAGAAATCCAAGCCCACTTAAATTCGAAGGCGTAGAAGCTAATGTCTCCGATGTGGAAGAGGAAGAGGAGGAATGTCAACCTCCTTAATCATTACAACCTTCAGGTCTAAAAGGATATATTCTACCAGATCTAAAAGGAAGGCCAAAGCAGACCCTCCAAGTAAACCAGAATTAGATTTGAACATATTATTAAAATTTATTAAGCCCTATGATGGTAGCTGAGATACACTTAATTCATTTTTAGTAATTGCAATAATGCATTTAGCATCCGAGTCACAGAAAGATATTTTACTGAAATTTATATTGTGTCAACTTCAAGGAAAAGCTGAAACAGCTTGTTCAATTAAAGAATTTTTAAATTAGCAATGTAATTTATGTAATTATGTAATGTAATTAGCAGTTACAAGAATTTATGAAAAATCAATTTAGCGAAAGGAAACACTAAGCTCATTTACTCACATACTTACAGAATTGCAAACAAAATCCTACAGAACCTGTAAGCCAATACGCTCTTAGGGTTGAATCATGCTTAGCACAATTATTAACAGAAATTGCCATTTCACATGGCCGTAAAAGCAAAGAAATACTAGGCCGCACTGCGGCAATGGAAGAGTTAGCCCTTCATCATTTCCAAATGGGGCTATTGCCCCGTATATATAATGTAGTGAGATGCAAGTCCCCCAAAACTCTAAACGAAGCAACAAACATCGCAATTTCGGAAGAGAAAATTCAACAATTCCTATATAAACAAAATCCCCAACTTAGATCACTATCCCCGAAGCCTAGCTTTAACACCAATCGTCGATATCAAAATCAATATTCACATTCCAATTACAATAATTGTTTTTCAAATTATAATAATCGTATTAATAATCCTACTAATGTAAATGCATCCCCGATTTGCCGATACTGCAAAAATGTGGGTCACACAATAGACGAGTGTAGAAAACTTGAGTAAAATAATAATCGCGCTCAAAATTTTAATAAACCTTATCAAAGGGTAAACTTTGCTTCCTACAATGTCGACGGTAATTTTATTGAACAAAACAATACCGAAAAGGGTTACTATACTGTCGACAATACACCAAAAAACTAAACATAGTCTCGTCCCAGTATCGTGCGGGATACATTTTAACCAAAACCGACACTTTTCCAACTCAACGCACGTGTGGTGCAATTCCTAATTCTAATAATTTTATACAACCCCGCGACAAGGGAAAGTTGTTTAATTTTCATATGCCAAATGAGCACGATCACGCTGGCAACAATTTACTATCATCTAAATCCACTGACACCAAATCAACTATATCATTATCTAACAATTCTAAATCCACTGATTCCAAATCCACTGTATCATTACCTACCAATTCCAAATCCACTGTTTCCAAATCCATTGTATCATTACCTACCAATTCTAAATCCACTGATTCCAAATCAAATGTTTTTGAAATAGTTATTGATCTTACTAAGACACTCTTACCATATGTCCCCGTTGATTCCCCTGTTTCCGATTTTCCACTTACCTTATTAGTGGATTCAGGATCCTCTGTAAGCTTAATAAAAAAATCTTGTCTAAGCAATTATCCGAAACTCAAACACGAATTCATTAATTTTAAAGGAATTGATTCCTCAGTCGACTCTATACAAACCATAGGTCATTTTAATCTAAAAATTAAGTTACCTAAACCTACTATTTCCTACCAATTCCATGTAATTGAAAAAAATCATTTACCCTATCACGGCATAATAGGATATGATATGCTAAATTCTCATAATTGCAAAATTGATTATGATAAAAATTTGTTATTATTTTTAAAACATCTCTTTCATTATATTTCCGTGAGCCTGCCTATGTTATTCCAGCTAGAAGCGAAACTGTAGTCGAATGTTCAGTCGTAAATCCTGAAATCAAAGAAGGATTAGTTCTAGATCAATATATTTCGGATAGCTTTTTAATAGCGAATTGTTTAGTAAAAGTCAAATCAAATAATCGTATCAATATAACAATTGTTAACATATCCGAAGAAACAGCTACAATCCAATCGACCTAACCTTTGTTCTAATTTTTCTGACATCTTCCATTTACCTGACGAAAACTTGACACACACTATTGCTCTGAAACACGAAATTAAAACGACTTCCGATATACTAATACAAACTAAATATTACCGATTCCCTGAAGTCCACAAAGCCGAAGTTCGTAGAGAAATAGACAAAATGCTTGAACAAAATATTATTGAACCTTCTGATTCGCCGTGGTGCTCACCTATATGGGTAGTACCAAAAAATTAGACGCATCCAACGAACAGAAATAGAGAGTTGTGATCGACTATCGCAAACTCAACGACGTAACAATAGGAGATACCTTACCCACTTCCGCAAATTACAGAAATACTTGACCAACTTGGTAATAGCAAATATTTTTCTACACTAGATTTAGCATCCGGGTTCCACCAAATTCCCTTAAATGAGTCTGATAAGTCAAAAACTACTTTCAATGTCCCAGAAGGACACTACCATTTTCTTAGAATGCCTTTCGGGCTTAAAAACGCCCCAGCCACTTTCCAGAGGCTTATGAACACAGCCTTATTCGGACTTCAGGGCATCCGTTGTTATGTATTTCTCGATGACATAGTAACCTATTCTAATGACCTAGACTCACATATTTTGAATTTGATTTCTATTTTTCAAAGACTGCGTAAATTTAACCTAAAACTTCAACCAGACAAATGTGAATTCTTGAGACGAGAGGTAGGCTACTTAGGACATGTAATAACTGAAAAAGACGTTAATCCAAATCCTGATAAAGTCAAAGCTGTTACAAATTTTCCTATTCCCAAGTGCCCTAAAGACATAAAATCATCCCTGAATTCTCTACCATTACCAAGCCCCTTACTAATTTACTAAAAAATAATGCTCCATTAAACTGGGAGAACCAACAACAACTAGCCTTTGAGACATTAAAGTCCAAACTAACAACCGCTCCTCTTCTAGCTTATCCTGATTTCACACAACCTTTTATACTTACTTGTGATACGTCAAATTATGCGGTAGGTGTCCTGTCACAAGGACAAATTGTTAAAGATCAACCAGTAGCTTTTGCATCACCTGAACCTTGAACAAAAGTGAATGTAATTACAGTACTACCGAAAAAGAACTGCTCGCCATACTTTTTGGCTGCAAATCATTTAGACCTTACCTTTACGGGCGTAAATTTCAAATAGTCACAGACCATAGACCATTAAAATGGTTATTTAATCACAAAGATCCTAGTAGTAAACTGCAAAGATGGAGGTTAACATTAGAAGAATTTGAATATGAAATTACTTACAGAAAAGGCAAACTTAATTCAGCGGCTGACACACTCTCAAGGTACCCAGTTAATCCAATATATCCTGAAAATACAGAACTTAACAATCCTAATAATGATTCCCAACTATTATCCACTCCAACGAATCCAACATCACCTGCTAACGCAAATAACGCACCTGACATATCTATGTCTCCAATTGATTTTAACATTGATTTTCCGGAATTACAACATGACATAATTGATTACTTCCCTTGACTGATCACGAACTTCCCGTTGTTAAAGAACAAGTGGTTCAGCCAGTAGTAGACACTGAAAATCGTAATCATAAAAACATAATAACTACTTACCTTGAACCAGGAACTTCTACACAACCAAAACCTTCTATATCCAACGACTTACTTGTTGAAGTACCTATTCCACACAGTGATTCTAATGATGAAAATATATCCACTTACCCTGAACCAGGAACTTCAATGCAACCGCAATCTCCTATATCTAACTTACCTGTAGCCGACGAAAATTATTCTAAATTCCTAAAATCTCTTACTAGATCTTATAATACCATAATCAATGAACACAATAAAACTCTTCTAAAGTCATCGCAAAAATTATTAATTGTACCTACTTCAATAGATTTAGACGAATCGGTACCATATGTGCAAGATTTATTAAGTAATTGTTCAAATCCTATTGTCGAAGAATTTCTGAAAATGGAAAAATAATTGTATACTTTTAACCCTTTAATTATTGAAGATAAAATTTACCTCTTTTTATATTTTAAATTGAATCATTTCGATAAATGTGCTTACCCAGACTTATTCAAAGCTCTGAAGTATACACGTGATCAGATAATTATGTCATACCCTACATCACATCAAGTCGCTGTAACTGACTTTAAAAGTCCCTTTGATAAGTTCTCTTTTGTTAAAATATATAATATGTTAGGATATTTTTTCGATTTCACAAATATTCAATAACACGTATATCATAATAGCATTATGTATCCATCGTTAAGCGAAATAAAAAAGATATTAAAAGATAATCACGATTTACCAATTGCCGGCCATTTAGGATTAAACAGGATGTATAATAGGATCAAAGAAAAGTATTATTGGAAACGCATGCGCGCAGATGTCGAAAACTACGTTAAATCGTGTACTTTTCGTCAGGAAAACAAAGCTTTTAGACAAATAAATAGAGCGCCAATGCAAATAAGTACTACTTCGACTGCACCATTTCAGCGAATATCAATTGATATTGTAGGTCCATTACCGGAATCAGGTACCGCTAAAATCAGGTTTATAATAACCTTACAAAATATTCAGTAGCATATCCTGTTAGAACAACAACAGCTGAAGAGACAAGTGAATGTCTAGTTCACTTTATTTCATTATTCGGAATTCCAAAAACAATACTTACGGACTAGGGCACAAGTTTTACGGCAGATTTATTTAAAAAGACTTGCAGTTTCCTAAAAATAAAACAAACCTTACCATCCTCAAACTCAGGGAGCACTTGAGCGAAGTCACTCGACACTCAAGGAGTATCTCAAATCATTCGTAAGCGATAATCAAGATAATTGGCCTCGGTATGCTTACACAGCAATGTTATCCTACAATACAGTTATCCCACACTACTACCAAATTTTCACCATACGAACTCCTATTCGGCCATAAATCATTTCTACCAGATTCCGTTTATAGTACCACAAAAGATGCCACATATCCTGAATATGTCAAAATGCTACGACATCGATTAAAGCATGCCCGCAATAAAGCAATAGAAAAAATTATCCATTCAAAACAAAATTCTAAAACTTACTATGACAACAAAACAAGACCTGTGACCTATAAGATTGGTGATTTAGTTTATTTAAAAAACCATTTGCGGCTAAGGAAGGCCTTATCCCCTCAATGGAAAGGCCCTTATAAATCTTCAAAGTTTATGGTTACAATACTGTGTCCCTGCAAATAAATCGTAGATATGTTAAGCATCACGTTGATCAAATTAAACATGCTTCAATTCAACCTATAGGATAAATTTAGATGTAAATTAAGTTAGAGACAACTGAACAAAATAAATTTAAGGAAAATGTCTTTCTATTTCAGCATTTCCGCCTTAGCGGCTCAGGACTATGTTCAACAAATTAATTCAAGTCCGAGAATTTATTTTGATCCGATAGGTAGATTAAAAATATGTTCAACCTTTCTAGATATTGTTACTGCTATAGATATATCGCATTTCCAATCGCATAAAATTAATATAAATTCCATTCTTGGAACATTACGGTTTTTATGTAACAAAGTAGAAATAGAATCCGACGATAGTTAAGAATGTAATGATGTATTGCAACCACTTACCGTTAGATATAATGATTTAGTGGATGAATATAATTCTATATCACACTAAATAGATCACAGATTCCGTAGGTCTGCATGGTTTGGGTAGGTAGGTAGAATCCGCTTTCAAAACAATTTTCGGTACTCTTGACGAAAACGATGCTATTAAGTATGATCAAGCATTTCAAGATATTCAATCAAATCAAAAAGAGTTGGCTTCATTTATTAAAGATAATATTTTAATAATAACAACAACTTTATTAAATATAAATGTAACATTAAATAAAATTAAAGTTAATGAAGGCAACCTTAATATAGCTATCGACAACCTCTCTAATAAAATAAATAATATTTTTACTATTTCTAAAAACTTAATAATTAAAACTAATATGATGACAATATTAAATAGTCTAGAAGCAAATGTTATTACTTTATCTTTTAAATTAGAGGATATAGTCAGTGCCATAATTAGAGGATATAGTCAGTGCCATAATTTTACGGCAGATTTATTTAAAAAGACTTGCAGTTTCCTAAAAATAAAACAAACCTTACCATCCTCAAACTCAGGGAGCACTTGAGCGAAGTCACTCGACACTCAAGGAGTATCTCAAATCATTCGTAAACGATAATCAAGATAATTGGCCTCGGTATGCTTACACAGCAATGTTATCCTACAATACAGTTATCCCACACTACTACCAAATTTTTGCTACTGCAAAGCATACTACATCCAGCTATATTACCGCCTAGCTATCTATACAAAGAGCTTGTCGATAACTTCCGTAACTTACCTGGTGATGTAAAATTACCTGTAAATTTAGAATTAAGTCAAATGTTTACCCTAATCAATATCTATAGGGTATTTAGCTATAGTATTAATGGTAAAGTAGTTTTATTTTAATAATTCCCCTTGGATCTATTATAAAATACAATTTATATCATAATATTGCCCTTTCCCAGACCACATAATCTATCCAAATCTAATTATTTTACTTATTTTGTATCAAATAGTAAATATATTGCAATGACCAATGAATGGCGATGGAAATACAGGAATGTAGGGCGATGAATTCACAAACTTACATCTGCGTCGTGACAACAGTATTTTCGACTTAGTGATTTAAGTGTAATAGGCACGGGAGTACTTTATGTGCCCAGTAATTGTTTAGCTTACTGTAAGAATACTAAATTATTTCCTCGAATATAATAATAGTCGAAAACAATGGAATTTAAAATAAATAAAATAGTATCCAATATTAATATTATAAATGACTCTTGTTGTAATTTTAAAGAGTTAAATAATGAAATGAATAATGATGCTCATATAGATTTGCAAGGTTTCGATTTGGACATAATTAGTAATGAACATAAATTAAAATTTAGAATCTTTATCAAAAGAAGCCGTTAAAATTATAAATGAACATACTAGTTTTATCAAATATGAAACTCATTATTCCACTACTTTAATAATAATTTCTTGTGAAATTGTTTTATTATGCATTTATAAATGTTTTATCTTAATAAAGAGACACAACTGCTGTCTTCGCATCCTTCCAAGATTTTCCCAAACTCTTTCTGTAAATCCATCTCCAACCCAAAACACACCTTCTTCTCCTTCTTCTATTCCTCTTCAAGACTTATCTAAAGGCAAAATTAACACTAAACCTGTTCCTACACCTAACCTTAGAGTAAATGTCTAAGTTCCTTAATTCCGTTTTGCATAAACTTCGTCCCCGAAGTTTAGTCCACCCCCGGAAGGTGTTATATCCCGCTCCTGTATGCTAATATGCTCACCCTAGCTTTTCCATCTGCTGATACTGCATTTCTCCTGTCATCCTTTATCCTAAGTCCCAGACCATTATACACTCCGTTTCCATCTCCCGACCGCGGCAGTTCTTTATATAATTACTATTTCATTTTTCTATTTCATTACTATTTCAGTTTGTAGAATAAATCTTTTTTAAAAAGGCAACTGTGGAGTGTTGTCTAACAGTACGCACAATTATCGTGAATGAGTATAAAATTTGGCACAACCAAGGTTTATGCTGAGGAAGGCGTGCAGAAAGCTTAAATTAAAAGAATGCTTAGAAATCTATTAAATTATTGAAAATATTAGCAACACACACTACAATGGATTTCGTTTACACATACACACACATAGTGTATTTATAAGCTAAAGAGAGTTGGACACATTGTGTTACAAATTTGTAGTGTTTTTTCAATGGCTGTTTAGCAGTTTAATCGATATTGTTGTCGCATCGAGAAAAATATTATTTGAAACCAAATCGATTTTCGAACCGCTGTCAAACACAAACGAGTATTTGAATTGTCAAAACTATAATATCTAGTTATGGTCGATCCATTTTTGTAAATCCCTTTGGGTTTTGACTTTTCCGTTTCAAACATAAGTGAAATTTTATTTTTCCTAATTTTAATGGAACTGGACTGACATTCTTATTTCTCTTGATTATTACATTAAGGGCTGATTTTTCAATCGTCAGACAACTCATAACTGAGGAATATATATGTGACTTTGAAAGATTTTGTATGAAAAATCTGTCAAAGTCACATATTTATTCCTCAGGTAAGAGTTATCTGACGATTGAAAATCAGCCCTAATTATAGTAGGTATATAATTATTATAAATCCCTCATTTAGCTCACACTACCTACCATGCGTTTTTTTTTTTTCAATTTTCAACACTGTATTCCTTCAACGTCAAGTCTAAAGTCTAGTCAAAGTCCAAATAAATAGTCAGAGTACAGTCAATGGGTCATGTCAGTCGATTCAGTAAAGTGGTAGACGCTTTACTGAAAGTTCCTAGGGAGTTTTGGCGGGAAACACAAAATAGCACGTTTTTAGAAGTTGTACCATTTGCCCACACTTGTGCACGTTAACGAATATTTAATGGTTAATATTCTACCAATATTACATTAAGAATATACATAAGAATTACACATTAAGAACCGAAATAACACACATTTATGAAAAAAAATGCAAAATCCAAACGTCATCCATTGAATTTCCCGGCAAAACTCGAACCATGCGTTAGATATATTTTTATTACACGTTGACGTTTGTCAATCTGTCACAACTTTTTTTTTTACTTCTTTCTATCTTAGAGGCAAAACATAACCTTTATAAAGTTCAAACTTAAAATTTGTCAACATCATTATAAAATATAAGAGTATAGATGTAAACAGTAGTAAATATCCAGTGGCGGATTTACTAGAAGGCTGAGTAGTGAGTATAATGAAGCCTAGGGCGGCAAATTTTAGTGGGCGCCGTATTTGGTCTAAACTTTTTTTGTCTTACAGAAATAGAAAATCATTATTATTAGCGTACAAAAATAACTCTAGAAAATTTAACAAAAATAATTATATTTTACTACCTACTGCACAGTACACTTTACACTCTAACGTCTTAATACAAAAAATACTAAACGCTCTGTAAAGTATATTTTTGCGATCATAGATATAATATTAGTACCTGGGAGACCGAGATTTGCTCGGTGTTAAAATAATAAAAAAAAATAAAAAATAAAAATAGAAAAATAAATAATAAAATAAAAAAATAATTAGATCACAGAAATATTTCTCTTACCGGGATTCGAACCCACAACATTCTGAATTTCCAAACAATTCAAAAATTATACGTAGGTACGCATACCAAGCTGCCAATCCGACTGACGTCAGACAGTCGAAATTATTGATATATTGTTGCACGACAAAATAAAAAACATATATTTCTTAAAAATGCGCAGTTTCTTAGCGATAAGACCTAGGTCGATTTTTCTCCCCCAAAGCATGTTAATACTTGCAGCCGTTGTCGAGATACCGATTATATATATATATATATATATATATATATATATATATATATATATATATATATATATATATATATATATATATATATATATATATATATATACAAGATCGTCTCGTTTAAAATATAATATACAATTTAAATTTAATGAAATTTTTAGATGAGAGTGGCGGGCGGCGGCGGTTAAATCCGGCACTGTCAATATCATAGAAATATAAATAAAAACGAAGCATAAAACAGTAATCTGTCTCACAAAACAACAAAAGCACAAACCTATAAGAGTGAAAGAGATACCAAGGTTTTGTACTTCCGTTGTTTTTAATCGGACACACGGTACGAATTACGACATTATTGAAATATAAGTGACGACTTGACATTGTTAGGTAGTCACGTATACTTAAACTGTACGGAAAGCTACAAAAATATATCTTAATTAATTAGGTACAACTATTAGTTAAGCAATAATTTGAGTATAGTTTCACGAGAATTGTGCGAAAGGAAGAGTATGAAATTAGGCACAGTTAAAGTTTATGTGGACGAAGGTGTACAATAGCTAATATTTTTGAAATATGAATAATTATGGTCGAGATTTGACCACATTCCATCCAAGATAATATTATGCTAAGGGTCACCTCAATAAAAATAATCACAAATAATAGTTAAGACCGGGCTAGATCGATTTTTTACCTCTAAACTCTCTGCATCCTACATTTCATGGTTATACTTGCAGCCGTTTTCGTGAAACCGATTTATATAATTATACAAGACTAGCTGCCCGCGGCTCCGCCCGCGTAAATACAGTATCAAACAGGAATACTGTACTTTTTCGAGATAAAATAGCCTATGTTTTTATTCCAGAGCCTAAACTACTACTACACCAAATTTCATCAAAATCCGTTCTGTAGTTTTTGCATGAAAGAGTAACAGATATCCATCCATGCTTACAAACTTTCACATTTATAATAGTACTAGCTGTTGCCCGCGGCTCCGCCCGCGTATATAAAGTATCCCAAAGGAACACTGTAGCTACTTTTTCAGGATAAAAGTAGCCTATGTTTTAATCCAGAGCTTAAACTACTACCATACCAAATTTCATCGAAATCCGTTTAGTAGTTTATACGTGGAAGTGTATCAAACATCTATCCATCCATCCATCCGTCATCCATCCATTCTCACAAACTTTTACATTTATAATATTATTAGGATAGTGGGATTGTCTCGTTTAAAATATAAGAAAATTTCTTAAACTTTTATTGATTAAAACAACTAGTAGCTTACAATTTCACAATCTTGTTCGCACTATAAAAATAAATTGATTTAGGTAGTAATAGTTTCCTTTCAACGCTAAAGTATTTCCCGTTCGTCTGTAAGAATTGAATGCTTTGAAATAGTCGGCTGTCGAAAGGGGAAGACCGATGATGCTTTCTTGCTATTCTCATCTTGAGGATGTTGAGTGAAAAAAAAAATACAGTAGTGTGAACTGTGAGGATTCTAGTAGTTCAATTTAAAAACGGAATCGTCTTACTCAACAGCAAAATAACTATTTTTGCAAATTCCGGATTCCACTATACAATTTCAATTCATGTTTGATTTCAAGTACAAGTCAACAATAGTTATTTATGAATGAACTGTCCTTTTCGATATATAAAAACTATGTTGAGTTGAGATGTAGATGAGACAAGGTTCGTCTAACAGACAGTTTCAATAATATTGATACTTATTGTTCGAAATAACCACCGTTTTAAAATTAGGCGTACGTTTAAAGAGCTCGTAACTGCAGTAGGTACCTGCACGAAATAAATAGTTTGAACCAACGACAAAAGCTAATTGAACAATTATAACATTTGCTCTCGGCTGAATTAATGTAATTAATTAAAAATGCAAATATTATTTGGGATTAAAATATGTATGGCGCTCATAAAACATATCCCTAAAATGTAGTTTTAATTAAATTATCAAGTCAAATGCAATTATTACAGTGACAGACTACAGCTGCTGGTGTCCGCAGACGGTCGTCAAATTTGCATAAGAAGACAATTAATAAGCCCAATTTTTTACACATAATTGAGTAATAGAACGTAATATTATCTTAGGTTGTATGTTAAAGGAAGAGTAATCCAAAGTATTTTTAACCTCCGACGAAAACAAAGGGGTATTAAGTAAGTTAAGAGTGTTTGTCTGTGTGTATGTGCGTGGCATCGTAGCTACCAAATGGATGAACCGATTTTGGTTTTGATATTTTTGTTTGAAACATGATACGGCCTGACCGAGCATAGCACCTTGCTCGGTCGGAGATCTCCCTTCGGGGCATCCACTATTCCCGCAGGGCCTTAGATCAAGAAAGTGTGACCACCACAGTAAAGAGTGGCAGCATCGGCGCGCTTAATCCTACTACTATTATAAATGTGAAAGTTTGTGAGGATGGATGGACGGATGGATGTATGTTTGTTACTCTGTCACGCAAAAACCACGGAATGGATTTCGATTATATTTGGTATGGTAGTAGTTTAGGCTCTGGATAAAACATAAGCTTAATATAACATAAACTTTTTATCTCTAAAAAGTATAGTGTTCCCGTGGGATACTTTATTTACGCAAGCGGAGCCGCGGGCAAAAGCTACTACGTCTATATAATACTAGTTTTTTCCCGTGGCTCCGCCGACAGAAGTGATACTTAAACTAATCTGTGTTGAACTATTTAATATTTAAATTGTTTAACTTGAGAAAAGCTTAGGTTATTACTTAAATTTTACGTATATTTTATGTAATTCTATTATATGTAAATTTTATGTATATGATAATGTAAGGAAAGGTTATTAATTAATAAAATCATCTTAATTCTGTGGAAATTACGAGTCAAGAAGCCGCATGGTCCTTACTGCGTGAGTCAATGTCAAAAAGTTCTATAATAATTGTCTATATAGCGCACTACTAAAACTCCGAGCAATGCCTGGTCTCCCAGGTACTATACTTATATTACAGGTATAATGTCATTGAAAGCGGTATACCTAAAAACCGTTTTCACTTCTATCGACAGTCTCAAAACTGCCAAGTTTTAACTTCAATTACTATATTGAAGTAGGTATATTTGCTAAAGAAGTTTTTTGCCACGAACACTCTCCCTTGCGGGCGAAGCTGCGGCTAGTATATTATATAAAGTAACATGTCCTGAATGATTCATCAACGCCGAGGCAAAACTACTACAGCTAGAAACGTAATAAATAATTAAACCGTGGCTTCCTTTTGTGACGTATAGGTCCACTAAGAAGGGATTTTGCAAAATTCACTCCCAAAATGGGTATCAACATTTGTATGTAGCTCTTTTGTTTGTGGTCAAATCTGTTTAGAATTTAGTGATATTGCTCTTTGGCATGATTTACTAAAACTGTAATTTAACATTTTCTAAAATTCTTTTTTTAAGGGGTATAAAGCGGTTCTAAGCTTTGTATGAGGAAAAAATATTAAATGGGCATTTCAGCTTGGAACTTTGTAAATGTAGTCCTAAAAGAAAATAAGTAAGCACATGTTTCATGAGATTTCGATATTCAACCCCTGAAGCGATGAACGATGATGGTATGAATGTCATTTTTTCAGAGTCAGACTCATGCTTGACCATTTTACTATATGTGTTGTATATTTTTAGAATGGTCTCTACGAGCTCTTTGTTTTGATATCAAACACCTTCTGCAGTCAGGTAACAACATACATAGACAGCCAAAATCATTATCCCTCCTTTTGGCTTCGTCGTACTCGGGTAAAAAGGGTTCCGTTTATATTTACTATTTCCACGCAAACGAAGTTGCGGGCACCAGCTAGTCGAACAATAACATTGAACCAATTTAAAGAAAATTTCTTTAAATTTTATTGTCATAGTTACGAATACCTCCTTAGGCATGTCCTGACATTTTGTTAGGTTATTAATGTAAAATATTTATCTGGCATCCAGATAAATACAGATAATAGCTAAATTTCAAATTATATTCAATTTAAAAGGGGCACACGACCCCTTTACAACGTCAAAGATAACGGTTTATGTTCGCAAAAGAGTTGCTTTAGTCCCCTCCTTTACATAACTCGACGTTTTGAATTTAAGGTTATTGCTATTTAATTTATGTTTAGGAAATACACAATATATTATTTTATCGATATTTAAAGTATATTGAACAATAAATATGCCACCGGAATATATTCTTAAAAATACTTTAAACGAAACAATCTCGTATATTTATAATCGGTTTATCGAAAACGGCTGAAAGTATTACCATGCAATTTAGATATAGCTAGGTGTTATCCTTGGAAACTGCGCATTTTTAAGATATATATATCTATAATCGGTTTCTCGAAATCGGCTACAAGCACCATGAATATATATATATATATATATATATATATATATATATATATATATATATATATATATATATATATATATATATATATATATATATGTGTGTGTGTGTGGTGGGTGGTGGGTAAAAAATTATAAAATCACAATTATAAAATATTTCTTTGTTTTAAATTCAAAATCAATCTAGAATTTGGTTGGTAAAATCACAACTTGCTACTAATTTAATGAAAATATGTTTGTATGTATGTATTATTTTAATATCTAAAAAATAAGCACTTACATATTAAAATATATTACATAACATATTAATAATATAACATAAGCTAATATATAATATATTATAATATATACATACGATAGTACGAATCAAAAATCAGTAAAATTAATACACAAAGCATTAATAAAAAACATGTGTTCCCCCAAACCGTATGTCGCATTGTGTGCTTATGAATTTTTATTAGCTTTTATTTGTAATAATATTTATTTTTGCCAGGGCATTTGTATAGATTATCCGTAGAAATAAACAATGTGGACGGTCTGGGGTCGCGTGATAAGAGCGCGCGTGTGGCGGAATGTGTTAGACACTTTTAGCTGATGCGGTCTCTCAGACTACAGCTTAGTGTTGTAGCAACTTTTTAGGGCTCCATAACCAAAGGGTGAAAGGGTGAAAAAAAAGGGTGAAGGATGGACCCTACATTACGCTGTCTGTCTGTCTATCAGCAGGCTGTATATCCTTAACCGTGAAAGCTAGACAGTTGAAATTTTCACAGATGATGTATTTCTGTTGCCGCTAATAAATACTATAAACGGAAAAAAAAATCGGGGGCTCCTTTTTATTGCGCTCTGCATTTTAAGGTTAGCTATTCTCTCGAATGGTAGTAATAATATAAGGATCAATTTATAATAAAAACCTTATATTTTTAATTTTCATACTAAAAGTATGTATTTCATACTAAGTAAAACTAAAACCTATTTTACAAACAAAAACAATCACCTAAGGACTTAAGAAATTTAAATAGAGGCCTCGCTGACGCAAAACATTAATTTAAAGACAAAAAAAAATGCATAAATATATGCGAGAAACGTTGAGCCACGTAATATTTTACAGGCAAATTTTTTACCTCTACGACTTGAGTAATGGCCAGGATTTTGTGAACGAGACAAAAAGTGGAACACCTAGCCAAACGTGAGGAATTGTGCAATCAATTTTAACTGCTCGCCGTTTGCTACTATGTATATTTGACGAACTGTTCGCTTTTAATTAGAATGCTTAGGAAAAAAAAAATCAGTCGACAAGAATTTTTGTTTTGTATTCCTAGATATTTAAGAGGTTATACTAGGGCGGTCCCAGAAGTATCTGATCTGACTATGAAAACGATGAAAATGTGTCTTATTTTTATTTTTACCCGACTGTTAAGAAGGGTATTGTTTGTCGCGCGTATCTTTTGTGTATGTATGTATGTAGGTTAGTAAATTCCGTATCGTCCTTCTTCGTAACCTATCTTCCAAACGGCTATATGGATTTCGATAGTTATAGGTTTGTCTCAAATGAATACATGTAGTATTTAGTAGATTAAAAAATAATATTTTTTCATAAAAACATGAAACCGCTGAAAAAGGAAAAGTAATTATAAAAATGCACAAAAAACTAAAAAAAAAGGTTTTTCCTTTCTTAATTAATCTAAAATTTAAGTATGTATTTCTCTACCCAATCTAATTCAATTATTTTTGAAGTCGGTACCAGTCTTTATTAACTTGAATTTTTGTAAAATATAATATATTATCCTAAAATGTAACAGTATTTAACTTAGTAATTTAACAGTATATATATATATATATATATATATATATATATATATCTGCGAATGTTTGTGCCAGTGCCGACTTTAAATATAAGAAGATTGAGTAAATAAATAAATAGTTAATATTTTTAGATTTATGTTTATAAATACCTACTTTGATCACGAAACCGTAAAGTAAAACTTTTGTCTCATGACATACATATATAAATGCTTCGTCGGAAATAGGCTATATAATATGTGGGGATAAAACCGGATAACCTAAACAGAAGTGTATACCTGGTTTAATATTGGACATTAAATCTGGTCCAAATTAACTATATCATAACTCCGCTGGAATATTGGTTCATTCCACTCATGCATACTCATCGGTCCGTAGTTTCCAGTAACTACTGGAATAACTCACCTCCATCTCTTCGGTACTTATATACATACAACAACTTCAGCTTAAACTACAAATCGTTTTACACCAAATTTACCCGGGCTTTCGGAATTGAACCGACTGTGAACCTATGTATAAACCATATGGTTTAAGGCACTATATAGTATTTATCAAAAATTACACAATGATTGAAAATTTCATGGTAATACTTGCAGCCGTTTCCGAGATTACGATAATATATTATCTTATACTTTAAACGAGACCATCTTGTATATATATTATAATCGATTTATCCAAAACGGCTACAAATTTTACCATAAAATTTGAGGAGGAGAAAAATCGATCTAGCTAGGTTTAGTCCCCTGAGAAACTGCACATTTTAAAGCTTTATATTTTGTTTTGTCTTTCGTCGTGCAACAATACATCAATAATTTCAACTCTGTTATGTCTGTCCAATTGGCAGTTTGGTACTTATTTTTTGCGATTCTTTTTAATTTTTAAATTACTTTTTACTACGAGCAAAGCTTGGTTACCCAGGTACTATATATATATATATATATATAATACAGAGTGTTTTTCCAGACAATCTTGTATATGCAGGGTGATTTTACATTCATTGTCCAAACTTTCAGGAGTTAATATACTCTTGAATATAAGCAACATTTTACTATGGGATCAACTTTCCTACTTGAAAAAAAAAACAGCTGTTTCATTCGAAAAGGTCCTACGGCATAGATAGATAGCATTTTGTAGGAAACAGCAAAACTTTTTTTTCAAGTAGGAAAGTTGATCCCATAGTAAAAGTTGCTTATATTCAAGAGTATATTCACACCTGAAAGTTTGGACACTGAATGTAAAATCACCCTGCATATATACAAGACTGTCTCGGTTAAAGTATTAGATACATAATAGTCTACGCTAGAGGTCGTCCTGTGGTCGCGGGCCCTAATAATATGCTGTCTGTGTCGTCTCGAGGTTATAAGATTTTAACAGTAGAAAATAGGTTTGATTTTATCGACAAAACACCCCCGATCTCGGTTTTGGCATCTTAATATAATAATAATTTTATATTTTAGGAGTTGCTCTCCATACATATGAAGTGGGAATGATACCTCATCTTGTGATGTAGAATGACAATATATTTTCATCCCCACTTCACCTGTATGGAAAGCCACCCCTAAAGTCCACCCCCGCAACACAGCCTCGTCGCAAGTGCCTTACTGACCTTTCTGCACACCTTCTTCCGCACAAACTTTAACTGTGCCAAATTCCCGTACGCACAATTTTCGTAAAGCAGCGAGCGAGCTGATGATGATAAATTATAGCTAGTGACACTCTCGATCATGTCAGCTTTCAAGTAAATAAAACTATTATCAAAATCGGTTCATCCGTTTGGGAGCCACTAAGCCACGAACAAACAGACAGACACATCAAACGTGTACCACCTCCTGTTTTGGTAAAAAGAAAGTATTTACTTTTTATTTTTTTAAACTTTACAAAAATTTTAAACAACACCTTTGTACACAAATTAAAACACAAAACATTGAACACGGTTCAAGGTTTAAAACAGAAACGAATTTGCATGGATTTAGAAAAAGGATCGGTTAAACTTTTAGCTAAAACATAAAAGGTTAAAACCTATTTGCATAGATTTATAAAATGTATCATAATATATTTTTGTCGTTGTAAACATATTACACCTTTTAGGCAACTTCTCCGAGTGTCCATTAAAGGATTTCGTAGGATTAAACAAGTTGCCCAACAGCCGCGCTTTGTTTTTCGAACCGGTCAGGTACAATCAACTGCAATAATGTACGTGAATTTTGTAGGACTCTAAATTTTCAACGTTAATGTAACAAACAATCTAAAACTATAATCCGTGATTTATATAGCGCTACCCGGGTTATTATTGTGAATCCATCGACACATATTTTATTAAAATAGGATGGGTAATTAAGACGCTACAGTGGAACAAACATACATTCTTACATACATACATAGACTGCCATAATCATTACCTACCCTTCGATTTGGCTTCGCTGTAGTCGGGTAAAAGCTGCACTTAAGTGTACTTGAAACTTATATAACAATGTGTTCTTTTCTGAAAATAACTTTATTTTTTTTATCACGCATTCATTCAAACTATATTTATATGTGTAAAATATTTCCTACAATTTTTTACACAAACATGGGTCCAATGCAAGCGGGTTTTCCCTAGCAACAATGTAGCAGGTGGTTTTACAAATGGCGTAGGGATGTGACGACCCCATCGCCCACTCTGCAGATATGGCTTATTGTGATAAGTCATATCAGCATCTATAAAAAAATACTTGACAGTTTATGACGTAAGAAAAAGGAAAAGTAATGTCAATATATACTTTTTGTCAGTTATGATAACAAAATCAATTGTACCATAAAAGTAGGTAAGTACTAAAAAAATAATAACTACTCCAAAACTTAAAATGCTACAAAAAAAGAAATCTCCCAGGTCATCCCCACCAGGCAGAGTACCTAGAAGGCTCAAAGAGTTTCCTCGCTGGATTGCGATACTTATTCTCTGGGCCAGGTAGGTGCCGGCCAGGTAGCATCTATTATGTACGAAATTCATCAGGTGAATTCGAGGTATCAAATTCAATCACACCAAATTCAACGTTATTGTTCCAGCTGCTAGGTTGAGTTTGGAATAGGGGATTTGTGCCTCAAGACGGATACGCGTGTTGACTTTCTTGTGTAACGTGTCCCGAGTGCAGTCATTCACCAAAGGCATAGAGAGTGGATTGAGTAATATTCATTAATCTCCTAAAGGGGAAGACGTTGTCATATATAGCTGTCAATATTATCAATGGTATGACGTTATTTGAGTCAAGTACATACTACCCAGCACTAACCAAATCACTGCATGATACTGGATAGACAAAATAGACTTTGAGTCAGTACTTCCTTGCCATTCATTTATTCAGTTAATAATAAATAGAATCTGATTGAGTATGAGCATTTTGGAACAAAAAAGCCAGAAATAAATAACATTTGGCGCAATGAACTTGACACCCACTTAGATCTCACTTCGTTTGTCGTTGAATTCAACAAACAAAGGCATATAATATTGAACTTGGCTCTCATTTCAGATTTTTGTTTTTGATCGGATAATATTAAACATTTGAACTCTTATTATGTAAATATTCAAATTAACTTTTGAACAAATATCGAAAAAGCACCCCTTAACAAACAGGAAACGTTCCTCATAAGCTCGCGGATATAATGGCGACTAAATTGAAAATGTTGGGGAAAAAATATGCAAACGCACGCGCCTCGCGCGTTATCGTAACCTCATTGGCAATACCGGGCTTATTCCGATTCTATAAAAAAAGCTCCGGACGGTGCCGGCACCGTCAAAACTTATTATAACCCGCCATTCAGTTTTCTACTTTAGTATAATGGGATTACAGCATATATTTGTTGACCCCCGTCAAGATTTATATCCATTAGCCGGATTATAGATATATATTTAATATTAAAATAATTTATGAACATAATATTATTGATAGGACTAAATTAAAGAGTAAGATACGATCTTCCTTTCTGGTTAATCAACTCGGTGCTATTTGTTATGAGTTAACGATAAATAATTTAATGATAAAACAAGACAAGTATGTGGATACATATCAATGAAAACAATAGAATATTATATTGACGCTGTACACACCATGTCAATCTAGTCCCATGCTGAGTTCTCAAAGAACTTGTATACCAGACAGATGAAAATACATTACATTTTACATAATAGTATACTATTTAAGTATTTTATTATATTAAATACAGAGTACCTGGGTAACCGAGATTTACTCGGAGCTCTAGTAGAACAAAATAAAAAAAAAGAATCACTAAAATATTTTAGCGGGGTTCGAACCCAAACCTTCCGAATAACGCAAAAGTTAACCAAACTGCCAATCGGACTAACATTATAGAGTCGAAATTATTGATATATTGTTGCACGACGAAAGAAAAAACAAACATAACTTAAAAATGCGCAGTTTCCAAGGTTTAAAACCTTTCGACTGACAGACCGATTTTTCTGCCGCAAAATTCCCTGCATACTAAATTTCATGTAAGTACTTGCAGCCATTGCCGAGATTACGATTATATATATACAAGATTGTCCCGTTTAAAGTATAAGATTTAATACACATCCGTGACCCAAGAAATTACGAGAAGACTTTTTTGTTCTTTTGGCGGGATTTAAACGCTGCGACCTAAGGCTTGAGCATCGACGGACTTAACCACTGAGCCACAGACTTCCAGACTGAAAATTGGCCGCCATCTTGGAAATTTTAAAAGCCTGATATCTCCGCTCCTGTTCCTCGGAGAGAGACGTGGTTTTTACCACATACACCGGCAGCTAAAGCTCTATCCAGGCAACCTAATACCGAACACCTGGGAAAGAGGTCAACACCTGGAAATAGAAAAAACTTACCTCGAGGCTTCCGGGCGTTGCAGAAAGCTGCGGTTTTCGGGTACCGGCACGGGAGGAGGGTGACGACGCCCCACCTTGAAGTCTGGAACACCTGGAATACCTGCAGCACCTGAAAAAGAAAATAAACACTAGAACTTACCTGCTGGAAGCCGCTGCACTAGCTGGAACTGCTGCAACACCTGGAAAAAGAGCTTAGCCTAAGGTATTTACACTGTTATTAGTTTAGTAACCAGTAGCCCTTATTGGAGCTACTGATTAGTAGTAAGATTAGCGAATAAGGACCAACTACACCTTTTGTGTAGTCGTAATTTTAAGTATTGTTGTACTAAGCGCTTAGGGAAACCCTTAACACAACATAATATTTTACTTTAGCTAGAATAGGTCAGTTATCCCCATATTGGGGAAACTGTTAGTGTTAGGAAATTTGACATTTTAAGTATTGACATTTTACACATTGACAATTATTATATAGTTTAATTTATTTTATTTTTACTTCATTTTAAAATCGTAATTTATAAATTTTAACCTTATTAACGAGTCACCCTGAAAAAACCATGTTTCGCACCCCCCATAAGTTTTTGCGACACTTACACGGTGTTATCACCTGAAAAACGCGTAGTGGACGAGGACAGGGCCCAGTCACAACCATTAAAAACCTCCGCAGTGCGGAAAAGTATTGAACAAATAGAGGCTAATAGTACACCAGTCCTACCCCCAAAGCCACAAAATAACACTTTAGCACCCAAAACAAAAACCAACAAGAAACAGGTTGTAGAGAAGGCTCAGAATCCCTCTATGTCATTCAGGACAAGAACGGAAGAAGGTAGAACCTATCTGTTAAAACGAAAAAACCATATAACCGGGTAAAGAAATCTAAAAATGGAATAGCTGGTGCAGTGCTTCCGCTGCCTTGGCTATGGGCATACGAAGAGGGTGTACAGGGAGGAAACGGAGAGATGCAGCCACTGCGCAGGACTGCTTGCGACAAGTGGCTGCGGAGAGAAGTGCCTCAGTGCATCAATTGCACTAAGGCCAAGAGAGGTAGCGTGGAGCACAGTGCCCTTGACAGGAACTGCGCAGAAAGAGAGAGGTGGGACGCTCTAGCCAGATTGGCAGTGTCGTATTGCTGAGGTTGTCTCTGATGAGTACTTCCAGTACCGAATATTGCAGGCCAACCTCCAGCGGAGCCAAATCGCCTCAAGGGAGTTATTACTCGAGGCCACCAAGCGTAAAGCTTGTGTTGCGTTGCTGCAAGAGCCCTACATAGGTGGGGCGCGGAGTATGAGGACATACAATGGGGTGAGGGTCTACCGGAGCGATGGGGAAGTGGGTCGTATTGTGAAGGCGTGTGTTGTAGTACTCGACGACACGTTGGATGTCGAACTACACACACGCCTCGTCAAACATACAACATAGTGGTGGCCACCCTCCGAACCAAAGCCTGGGAGATGATTGTAGTGTCCTTCTACTTCGAGCCCGATAAGCCTGTGGGGCCCCACCTGGACCATCTTACGCGGATAGGAAGGGAGTTAGGATCCGATAGGATGATCCTGGGAGGTGACGCAAACGCGAAGAGCCCGCGGTGGGGTGGCGATGCGGAAGACCCGCGAGGGAGGGAAGTGTCTGCTGTACTGGAAGAAATAGGTATGCACATACTCAACACCGGTGACATCCCGACATTCGATACTGTCAGAGGGGGGAAAAGCTACTCCAGTTACGTGGATGTGACAGCGTGCTCCGACGATCTGCTGAACCGAGTGGGCGACTGGAGGGTAGAGGAGAGCCTGACGAGCTCGGACCACAACGGCATATCATTCGGCAGCAGACAACAGAAATCCACAGGCACGAACATTATACGCACCACACGCATATTTAACACACAGAAGGCAAACTGGACTCAGTTTCGTGAGAAACTGACCCAGCTGATGTCAGACAGAAAATTGACTCTACAAGCTATAGACTCAATACACAGCACACAACAAATAGATGAAGCAATAGACAGATACACGGACATGCAGAGACACTATGCCGACCAAGAAACACACACAGAGATTCACCTTGTCGTGGTGGAGTGACGAGCTCGCGCAGATGAAGAAGGAGGTCGCCACGAGGAAACGAAGGATCCGGAACGCAGCACCTGATCGCAGAAACCGCGTGGTTGGGTTGTACCTGGAACAAAAGGAGAAGTATGAAAAGGCGGTGAAAGATGCGCAAGTCAAGAGTTGGAAGGAGTTTTACCGGAAGCAGGATAGGGAGGGGATCTGGGAGGGCATCTACAGGTTGTTGAGCCAAGCTACAGGGAGGGAGGAGGATCTGCCCCTTACGAGGGATGGTGAAACCCTCGACGCCCGAAACTCTGCGGAATGGCTGGCGGAGACCTTCTACCCCGAGGACCAGGAAAGTGATAAAAGTGAGAAACATCGGCGGACGCGCCGGCGGGCGGAGTCCTTGGACACCGAGCCGCCGACGGGTGCGGACGACCCTCCTTTCATTATGGAGGAGTTGAAGAGAGCCGTAAGGTCCTTCAAACCAAAAAAGGCCCCCGGGGCGGACGGACTCACGTCTGACATTTGCCAACACGCTGTGGAATGTAACCCGGAATGGTTCCTTGCTCTGCTGAACAGGTGCCTCACTGTCGCCTGTTTTCCCAAACAGTGGAAGCAGGCGACCGTGGTGGTGCTAAGGAAGCCGGGCAGGGAATCGTATCGGGTACCAAAAGCCTATCGACCGATCGGCCTTCTGCCTGTTCTCGGCAAAATCTTCGAGAAGATGCTGGTCGCCCGACTTAGGTTCTACCTGCTGCCCAAGATTAGCCCTAACCAATATGGCTTCATGCCCCAAAGGAGCACCGAAGACGCCCTCTTTAGGTTGGTGAGCCACATCAGGAAACGGAGGGAGGAGAAAAAAAAATCTGTTGTGGTTTCGCTGGACATAGAGGGGGCCTTCGACAGTGCTTGGTGGCCAGCCATAAGGGTTAGGTTAGCTGAGGTTGGGTGTCCGGGGAATCTGAGGCGGGTGATCAGCAGCTACCTGAGTGAAAGAAGAGTGAATGTAAGGTATGCGGGTATGGAAGTGAGCAGGGAGACCAACAAGGGGTGCGTGCAGGGATCAAGTTCTTGTATATATCTCTTATATAGTATCTCTTGTTGGACTCCCTGATATGGATGTTAGAGGAGATGAATGTTTTTAATCAGGCTTTCGCCGACGACATAGTTTTAGTATTCGAGGGAGAAACGGCTCTCAAAATTGAGAGGAAGGCTAATGGGGTCTTGGAAAAAATTAGTAAGTGGGGGGAGCTGAACAAGCTGAAATTCTCTCCCCACAAAACATGCGCATTAGTGTCCACGCGGAAGCTAATATACGACGTGCCGCGACTCGTTAGGCACGTCGTATATTAGCTTCCAGCGACCCGTTATGGGGGGTGTTGACCTTAAATACCAGGACAACATAAAAGTACTAGGCTTAACCATTGACAGCAGCCTCACTTTTAACACCCACGTCAGCAACGTATGCAGGAAGGCTATAACTAGGTACAAGCAGCTAGCGAAAGCTGCTAGAGTAGGTTGGGGGCTTAACCCCCATATAGTGAAAACAATATATATAGGCGTGATAGAGCCGACTATTCTGTATACATCAGCAACGTGGGCACCCACCGTGGAAAAGATGGGGGTCCAAAAAAGGCTCACCTCCGTTCAACGGGGTTTTGCCCAGAAGATCTGCAGAGCATATCGAACCGTCTCCCTGAACTCTGCGATGCTGTTGGCTGGGATACTCCCTCTTGATCTCAGGATACTCGAAGCTTCGAGGCTCTATGAGATCAAGAAGGGGATACCACAACCGGTGTTGAGAGACAGGGAGGTGGAGCGAATGGCTCCTGCGATTAAGGCCCACATCCGACAGAGCAGGTAGAGCTGAGGTTCGGGTTGGTGGACGAGGACTCGTATGCAGACGTAGTTAACAGCCACGTCCATAGGATCTATGCGGACGGCAGCAAGATTGAGGATCGAGTCGGAGCCGCACTCTCCGTATGGAAGGGTGAGGCCGAGACGAAGGCCGTCAAGCTTGCGTTGCCTCCGTATTGTACCGTCTACCAAGCCGAGCTTCTAGCGCTCCAGAGAGCAGTAAGTATAGCCTGCAAGAGTGGAATGGCGAAGGTCGGTATCCTTAGCGATTCCAGATCGGCTCTCCAGGCCGATAACCCTTAGTTCCCCTCATCCCCTGGGAGTGCAAACAAGGGAGGCCCTCCGAAAAGCTGCATCGCAGAGACGGGAGGTCTCACTGTTTTGGATTAAGGCGCATGCAGGGCTGAGAGGGAATGAGAGGGTTGACCAATTACCCAAGGAGGCCGCGCTGGGATCGAAAAGGAAACCTGACTACGATCTGTGTCCAGTTTCATTCGTCAAGCATATCTTAAGAGAGGATACGGTTGAGCAATGGGACAGGAGATACGAAGTAGGAGGGACGGCCGGAGTCACGAAGCTCTTTTTCCCAAGCGCTGCTGCTGCACACAAGATAGTCAATAAAATAGAGATCACACATTACACCACACAGATTCTAACTGGACACGGCGGATTCGCCTTCTACTTGAACAGATTCAAGCTGAAGGAGGATCCGTCGTGCTCGTGTCAGCCGGGAGTTGAGGAGACGGTTCCTCACCTGTTACTGGAGTGCCCAATTTTTGCTAGCAATAGATATGATATTGAGCAGAAATTAGGCTCATCCATGACGGGTGAGAATCTGCCTTCCATCCTGGGGGGCAAAAAGAGGGAAATATTCCACTCGTACTGCAAGAACATTGCTGTGTATGTGAATAAAAGAAACTGTGATAAATTAGTGTGATAATAGTATAGGCTCTAGATGTACGAGGAGGTTAAGTTGAATGTGTGTGAATGTTGAAATTGAATGTGTAAAGCTACGGCTTTATCTTTTAGTATATTTTTATCTGACACATTGAATTATATTATTTTATCGGATTGTTAATCGGAATTATTATATTGGATATTATTGTACTTTATGGAAATTTTTAATTGGATTTTATGTTATTTTACTGGATTTTATTTTTATTGGAATTTTATTGTATTTTATGGTATTTTATTGGAGTTGTATTTTTATTGGATTTTTATTGGTTATTTAAAAAATTGTTTTCATATCTTCTTCTGACTTTTTATATTGTAAAAATTGACAAGTACATAGTACTTCACGTTTATGACTATATTATATATCATTGTAATATAAAAAATAATGGTATGGTAGAAATAAGGACGAAGTAATAATCATTGTAAATAGTAAAATTAATCATAAAAAGAAAAAGAAAAATTGTAAATAAGTTAGATGTAAGATTATTAAAAAATAAAATAGAAAAGAATTAAAAAAGAGAAAAGAACAAGCCCTGATCATGTTAGGGGGAAGAAGAAAAAAACCACTGAGTCACAGAGGTCGTCATATACTACGAATATCCAATCTAATATTATATTATAGAGATCCTTACACAGTCTATAACTATAACTAATTACATCCTGTTATATTCATAATTACAGAAGCTAGAATCGCGGACAGACAGACAAACGGACGGACAGAGCGAAACTATAGGGGTTCCTTATGTATTACAGAAACCTAATAATGACAATAAATAACGCTTCCTCTTCACCTCCGCTCCTCCGTTCGCGCGATTTTCGTAAAACTATACTGAGGTTTTTTCATCACCGTATTAGAATATTAATGATGATGATTATACAAAACACTCTACCTGTATTTATTTGCCTGCGTTTGATCTTTCCTTTGAGCCCCTACGTCCGTCAGTTCCCATTAAACGACTTTGTTACCTTGTCAATTGCACAGGTGTTGCCCCGATATTGCCACGTAATATTATGGTCTGCTATTATTTATACCGTGAATTGGAAGTTAATATTCTATTTATAGAATTTATGAAGCCTCTAAAAAAAGTACGTATTAGTGACCAGAGAATTTTAGGTAATAGCAAGAAGAAAATGTAGGGTTCCGTAACTATCATAGCGCAATAGGTCATCTTTGAATTACTTCAAAAGTTATTGTCTGACTTCGATCAAAATAATTTTCCTAAAGAGTTTTAGCGTGACGTGTCAGCATGGACACTTACAAGTTTCTATCTCCAATATTTAGAAATGCTGGGGGGGGGGGGGGGGCAATTTAGAAACAAATTTGGATGCCGATTAAATCGGTTGATTATTTTAAAACATCTATTAAACGATACCCCACACGATTGTTTGAATGAAAAAAAATTTCATCCCCACTTCACATTGGAGAACCACTTTTAAAATTAAAATTATTATTATATTATGATGCCAAAACTGAGATCTATACACGATCTATCTAAGTGTACCAAAATTCATAAATTTATATTCATAATTACAGAAACTAGAAGTGCGGACAGACAGACGGACGGACAGAGCGAAACTATTAGAGTTCCTTGTGTACGGAACCCTAATAACGGTCAATAACTAACTGTCATTAAATATTACAACCTTGAAGAAGTTGGTACATCATAACCAATTAATAACTGACAGAAATTGAGAATAATCTTATACTTTAAACGAGACAATCTTGTATATTATATACAAGTTTGTTTCCCGCGGCTCTACCCGCGTATATATACTATCGGGTATCCCGCGGGAATACTGTACTTTTACGGGATAAAAAGTAGCCTATGTTTCAATCAAGAGCCCAAACTACTAACATACCAAATTTTATCAAAATCCGTTCAGTAGTTTTTGCGTGAAAGAATAACAAACATCCATCCATCCTCACAAACTTTCACATTTGTAATATTAGTAGGTTAATCGTAATCTCGACAAAGGCAGCAAGTATTCATATGAAATTTAGTATGCAGAGAGTTTTGGGGAAGAAAAATCGGTTTGGCCAGGTTATATCCCAGGCAAACTGCGCATTTTTAAGTTATATAATCTGTTTTTTCTTTAGTCGTGCAACAATACATGTCGACTGTATAACGTCAGTCCGATTGGCAGTTTGGTTAATATTTGCGTTGTTCTGAAATTCGGAATGGGGGTTTGAACTTTGAACACCCGGTAAAATATTTTTGTGATTCTATTTATTTATTTTTTAAATCAACTAGAGCTTTAGTTGGTTTAAAATGTTAAACATGTACTTTTTGTATATTTTATATAAAAAATGGGGCTTAATTTTAAATTACACAAAAGATTTAACGTGCGTGGCTTCGGGGAAAATGGTAGTCCCTGATTTTGCTTATCTGTTCCTTCGCCCACAGATCTGTTTCGGATAAACGAGGATAAATTGATTGAAAAACATTCCGAATACAGTTTATACACACATTAATTATTTGCAATACCCTGAGATGATATTAATTTAAAATTCATGGTAGCGGTATTTATCATTTAAAAGGTTTTATTGTAAAAGAGATTTTATGTGAATTTAAGTTCATTAATGATAATGATGACATTTATCAAGGGTCATGGATCTGGGGTAGACTGCAAGAATTACTGCATAGAAAGGACCAAAGGAAATAAATAAACATTTAAAAAAAAATTTATAAACCGACTTCCAAAGTAAAAGCAATGACATTCTTAAAAATCACTTAAAAGTATGAAATAATTCTTAATGTCGAAATAGTTCCCTTTAAATTCCTAGTCACTAGAAAAACATAAAAACTTAAAAATGTGTGATTTATTAGGGATAAGACCTAGCTTTGGAAGAAGACGTCTGACATTGCAAACCTTTCGCATACATCTTTATAACAGTTCTTTAAACAATAATTACAAAAATTCCAATCAGTGCTTTTAGAATCAGGGTTATAGCTTGACATAATGTCACTTTTTGATACCATAATATGCTTAGGTTACTTAAAAATGAAGTTATCGGCGGAAATATGTAACAGTTGATACACAATATATAATGATGATGATTATCCTTTGAACATTTGTCCCATGATGATGGGACTAGCAAATGTTCAAAGGAATCGGGCAACGGTGTGATGGTGGTGGTGGGGATGATAATTATTTAATAGTTTTTTTAAAGATAATTATTAATTAGTAATTATTTAATATGATATATGCTTGCAGTCCTTTACAATGCTGAAATTTCCAAACGTGTATCTTTAAAGACTGGGGAGTTCTGTTCAGTCCTTTTGGATCCAGGGTATACACTGGCACAACTTTCACTTTTTGGTAGCGGTTAATGTTCAAATAAATCGATATCGGTATAGAAGACTATGAGAAATACCTGCATCAATTTAATATCATGATGTATTGGTGTGATGATGGTGGTGATGATGATGATTATTTAATAGTGACATATGTTTGCAGTTCTTTAAACAATGCTGAAATTTCCAAACGTGTATCTTTAAATACTGAGGAGTTGTGTTCAGTCCTTTTGAATCCAGGGAATACCTTGGTACAACATTTAACTTTTTGGTAGCTGTGAGTGTTCCGAATCAATCGCGTAACATACACACAAAAAACATACACACGAATTGCGAACCTCTTCCTATGTTATGGTAGTCGGTTGAAAAGAAAGAACGGAACCCACAATAAGATGGGACGATGAAGTTAATAAAAATACTGCTGGGCCAAAATGGTTACAAGTAGACCAGGAAAAAATAAAATGCTATAGATTGGAGGAGGCCTTCCCCTGTTAATTCAAAGTTCCTATATAATATAAATTGTTTGTTTTTTTTTATGTTTTAAGTGATAGCTAACTTCATTTCTTTCACATTTTTGGAGTAATTACTATTTCATTGTAAAACCTCCTTATAATGATGAGGAGAATCCCGAGCCTAAACAGTTTTAATTTGAATTTGTGAACCAGCGGTATACATTTTTTTATTAATTTCGCACCGATATTACTGTAATATTAGGTATACCTTGGATTACATCCTGCGAGGACCTTTCGGACTTATTTCCTTAATTTATATTAATCCTTAATTAAAATTCACTAATAAGGTCTCGTGGGTATGAAAAGACTCATAAAAAGTATATATTATATTAATAATAAAGATGGCCTTAAGACGTTAGACCTGGTAACAAATAAGACAACATTACTTATTCGCAACATCTTTCGGTTTAATTCGGATTAATGTGTAATTAGAAATGGAGATTACCTTCAAATGAGGACGGCCCTAACATAAGTATAAAGAAGGAAACGAAGGAAACGGCCAAGCCACATAATATCTTGACTAAGGTGTAGAGTTTGTGAAGTTAGTCTTGTAATGTTAGGGCGTGTAGAATCAGAAGCTTGGTTTTATATGAGATCTGATAACTTTTTGACAGTGTGAATCATATGGTATCGTCTTGGCAAATATTTTAAAATGAATATGTTTTTTGTAGGATTTCATTTCTTTTTGAAGGTTATTACGACATTATTTTTCGTAAGTCGCCAGTCAAAGTCAAATACGTGTGGCTCAGCTACTAAGCATCAGACGTCAGGGTTTGCATTGTTAGAAAATCGCGGGTTCGAATCCCGTGAGATGTAATTTTTTTATTTTATTTTATTTAATTTTTATTTAAATTTTTTTTCGTACTACTATAACTCCGAGCAAATCTCGGTCGCCCAGATACTTACTTTTATTCGAATCTTTCGGTGTAAAATTTGTTACAGAGTATAATATCTTGTATGTATTATACGAGTATTTACAACACATCAATAGCGTGATGCAGGGTCGAAGCGTGCGCGGGGTGATGGAGTCAAGCAGCGACTTTACAACAGAGGCGTTTACTGTCGTACAAGGTACAACTTTGAGCAGCGCTTACGCCCCTATAAAACGGCTTACAACTGTTTGACACGTGAGGAAGCAATCAGTATGCCACCGGTCTATAGGCTCACTAATAATTTCTTTGCGTTCAAGTAGCTGTCCCAGCAATGTGGAAGCAACTACTATGCAGGATAGGAATGACGAGAGCGCATGCAATTGATACAAAACTATTTTTTAAACTAGTATAATAACTCCGCTACTGGGAACATATCCTAAAAATTTAATTTATCTGGTATAATCCAAACGCGAGTTATGAGGGTTCAAAAAATCGACGAAACGCTTCGAGAAAAGATGGTCTGGTAGTGCCCTTGCACTGCGCTTGGCTCGTCTTGGCTGCCGTGCCCCCAGCCCCTCCCGAAAAAACAGTCATTTTTTTATAAATAATTTGATAAACAAAGCATACCTTACATATCTGTGAATTTATAACGACGCAGATATAATTTAATGGCATTTGTTTCAAAACGGCGTGATGTGGTCGTTTGCATTAATCATCCGTTAGTACCCGGGCTATTGCGGAAAAGTCATTTACCCATCTGTATGAACCATTGCCCTTAAATCGACTCGTTCCGTGATATTATAATAAAGAGCCATTGACACGGGTCGATTTTTGTAGTGCAGCTGAAATCGTGCGGCTTTAGGGACCTGTGTAAATCCCCCTTACATAACAGTTAACGACATGACAGGACATGTCTAAGGCGGGATCTGTAATTATAAACACGTAATAGGTTTTTTTTCAAATTACTTCAAAACTTAGTGTCCGATTTCTCTCAAAATAATTTTCCTAAAGAGTATTTAGCATGATAAGCATGAAAAATTGAGAATTTCTTAGTCTCATATTATAAAAATGACAGAGGGACGACTCTTACTTATAAACCACTTTGGAGGCCGATTACTCAAAAATGATTGACTTTGTAAAGAAAGTAATGTATGAAACTTTACTTTTATTTTAAATTACCTATTCAACGATACGAACGAACGAGATGAATGAACGAAGAAAATTTTTTCCCCACTTCACAAATATTGTATGGAGTGCCACCCTTAAAATATAAGATTATTCTTATTTTATGATGCCAAAACTGAGATCTATACACAGCTGTAGATAACCGTACTAAAAATCAATTCATTTCTATAATTACAGAGCGAAGAACTATAAGGGTTCCTTGAGTATGACGGAACCCTAAAAACGGTGAGATATATTGGAAAAATTGCTCTGAAATAATATAAATGACCATCAAATTATCCCATACTAACTGTTCACTGTGTTCAATTTGTCACTTGACTGTTAATTATTTATATAACCAAACAGCTGAACTGAACGCTAGGTGTTGTTTGATTTATTGAAACGAAATCGGTAGGCCCCAGTAGGTAGGTGGGGTGGGTGCAGTTGTAAGTTGCAGGTGCAGGTGTAGTTGAAGATGAAGCTTGTAGTAGTAGGTGTCGATGTATGTGTAGGTTGTAGGTATAGGTGTAGTTATATATTTATTCTAGTTCATAGCTAAGACCGAAGTGTATCAGGACAGCTAGTATGGAGTAAATATAGTATATTATGCTATGTTTAAAAAAACATTTTAATGTTTAAAAATCAGTATCTGGGTAACCAAGCTTTGCTCGGAGTACTGATAAATTTTAAAAAATAAAAAGAATCACAAAAATATTTATCTCACCGGGATTTGAACCCACTACATTCCGAATTTTCAAACATGTGTAGCTATGGTAACATATAATACGTGTAGCCATTGGTAACATGTGAAGCAATGGTAATATATAATACGTGTAGCCGTCGGTAACATGTGTAGCAACGGTAACATATATACGTGTAGCCATTGGTAACATATGTAGCAATGGTAATATATAATACGTGTAGCCATCGGTAACATGTGTAGCAACGGTAACATATATACGTGTAGCCCTTGGTAACATGTGTAGCAATGGTAATACATAATACGTGTAGCCATCGGTAACATGTGTAGCAATGGTTACATATTATACGTGTAGCTTTGGTAACATATGTAGCAATGGTAATATATAATACCTGTAGCCATCGGTAACATGTGTAGCTACGGTAACATATATACGTGTTGCTCTTGGTAACATGTGTAGTAATGGTAATATATAATACGTGTAGCCATTGGTAACATGTGTAGCCATAGTAACATATAATACGTGTTACCATTGGTAACATGTGTAGCAATGGTAATATATAATACGTGTAGCCATTGGTAACATGTGTAGCAATGGTTACATATTATACGTGTAGCCATTGGTAACATATGTAGCAATGGTAATATATAATACGTGTAGCCGTCGGTAACATGTGTAGCAACGGTAACATATATACGTGTAGCCCTTGGTAACATGTGTAGCAATGGTAATACATTATACGTGTAGCCATCGGTAACATGTGTAGCAATGGTTACATATTATACGTGTAGCCATTGGTAACATGTGTAGCAATTGTAATATATAATACGTGTAGTCATCGGTAACATGTGTAGCAACGGTAACATATATACGTGTAGCCCTTGGTAACATGTGTAGCAATGGTAATACATAATACGTGTAGCCATCGGTAACATGTGTAGCAATGGTAACATATAATACGTGTAGCCATTTTTGAGAAACCGATTATATAATATAATATACAAGATCGTCTTGTTTAAACTATAAGATGGCTTAATGTTATAAAATAAATCTTTTTGAACATAATAATAGTTAGTAACTAACTGAAAACATAATAATCAAAAAACAAGTTTTGAAATGTTTGAACTCTATTTGAAATTTATAATGTTCAGTTTTAAAATTAATATGCCTTTTATTTAAAACAGATTTTTAAAATAACTGTTACATATCTACTTGGTAGTCAGCTAGTTCTTAAATCTCTAGATTAGTATTATTAGTAGATTAATATTCAAATATTTATGCAAACCTATTAAAGCGTTAATGTATCCGACACAAACATTTACTTCAATAATGTTTTGGACCATTCGTGTGTAATGAGGTAAACGCCAGGGGTTGCATAAGGAAACACTCAGATAACTTTATATGGCAGGGGAATGACGCGTCGAGTCATGACATGACGTTTGTGGGCAGAAAAGCGGAGCGAATGCGCCCAACATGCCATATCAGTCTTACCGAGACATCAATACATTGGGTTCAACTATAAACAAAAATATTAGTAAAGATACTAATGTTATAAAGAGGAAAAATTTGTATTTTTATGTTTGTCCCCGATTCACGCAATAACTGCTGGAATCGGTCCACTAGTTTTACAGTACTAGGGGACAAAAATAATTCAACATTAGAATAGCACATTATTCCCATTAGATGTAGGCTATATTCATTACAAGATTAAGAAAATAAAAAAAAGATAAACTAATATTTAACGTCCTTATTTATAATAACAAAATTACCCTTCCTTTTGGCTTAGCAGTAGTCGGCCTTCAATAAACCAATCCACTGAAAAACTCAAAAATAACTTTATTTAAGATGTGTAAAACCATTTTCCACCCTGACACCAAATTTTAAACTTATAAGTCTGTTAGAAGTATACTTTAAATATTTCTGACAAACCTCTAAACCTTCATTGGTATATCTTACAAATTCGCGTATTTGCTACTTAAGTTGCTACTTTTGTGAAGTGGAATAAGTGCATTACGAGATACGTAATGCACTTATTCCACTTCACTGAAGTAGCAACTTATTCCACTTAAGTGTGTATGTGAATAAGTGCTTAAGCTATACCCATGATTTTATGAAATTTAAAAAATTTGTTCATGTGGCAACATGAGCTGTCAAAAAATGATAAAATGACTTGTTGACGACATAAATTTAGACCACTAGCTTTATTACAAGCGGAAATATGGCGGCACAAAAAAGCCGCGAAATGTTTCGAGAAAAGATAGTACGGCCGCTTAAGACTAAGAGAGAGACCACGGAGCTAGCACAAAAAACTGTTTACTAGCTCCATGGGGGAGACCACTGCCGCGCTCTCAAGGTCTCTCTCTCTCTCTGACCCGTGCCCTCTTCGTCAAGCGTTACCTGAACATTTTTACTTGTGTTGTCAACCTACACCTATAACCTATATCTAATACCTACAACCTACACAGTACACCTAGGACCTAGAGTATTTTACTTAAAAAAAAATATCTGTCGGATGACGATTAATCAAAGTCCGTTTAATTTAAGCAAAGAATATCAGCTATAAAGCTGTATGAATCTATATGGCAGATATACATATAGGGCAGTTTCGGTACGCAGGATGCCATTTTGAATGAATAATAGCGCCACAGATTTGACGTGAGGTATTTTTATTGCCTTCCCCCGTCCTCCCCTTGCACAAAATCAGATATCTATACTTAAAATCTTACAATAACTTTTCCAGTTCAAGTATTAAATTGTTATTTGAAAAAAATAATTATATATAAATAGCAAAATTTTCGTACAGATTAGTTAACGCAAGAGAAACATACTTTAACTTTCTTACAGATCTTAATTGCAATGTGCCACAATGTTAATCTTTACCAAAAGCAAAGAATATAATATAATGATAGTACTTACGTAAAGATCCGTCATTCAACGACTTACACGAATGAGCTCGCGGCAATGTGTGCTAGGACGTGCACACATTGCCGCGAGCAAGTCTTAGTAATGAATTCAGTATCTTTGTATTTTCTGGAAAAACGACTGATGTGAAAAGGTTGTGTAACTTTCAGGGAGTATGTAACATTGAACATATAGTTTATTGATATTTTTATTTTTAAAGTGATATATTCTGTGGATTTTACACATAACGACGATTTTTTGAAAATGTTAAATGTAGTTGTTATTTAAAGTGTAATTTCTGAAATTTTTTATAAATATGTGATGTCTGTGTAACTTTCGGGGAGTGTGTGACATTGAAAGTACAGTTCAGTAATATGCCTACTTTCAACGTCAGACACTCCGTAAATAGTATACATAGCAACAGCAGAAGGATTCTTAGTAATGAATGCAGTATCTTTGTATTTTCTGGAAAACGACTAATGTGAAAGGGTTGTTTAACTTTTAGGGAGTATGTGATATTGAAATTATAGTTTATTGATATTCTTATTTACAACGTAAGGTATTCTGTGGATTTTACACATAACGAAGATTTTTTTAAAAATGTTAAATGTAGCCCTTATTTTAAGTGTATTTACTGAAAACTTTCACAAATGTGTAATGGCTGTGTAACTTTCGGGGAGTATGTGACATTGAAAGTGTAGTTTATTGATATTCTTATTTTCAACGTGAGGCATTCTGGGGATTTTACACATACCGACGATTTTTTGAAAATGTTAAATGTAGTCATTATTTTAAGTATGTTTTCTGAAAATTTTCACTAATGTGAAATGGCTGTGTATCTTTCGGGGAGTGAGTGATATTGAAAGTACAAGTTCAGTAATATGGTTACTTTCAACGTCAGATACTCCGTGAATATTACACTTAAAACAGCAGAAGGATACTTAGTGAAGAATACAGTATCTTTGTATTTTCCGGAAAACTGATGTGAAACGGCAGATTATACCCGGTAATAAGCGTTTATTATTTATTTAGAGCTCTACTCAAAATTTTAATTTCTGTGAAAAGGTGTAACTTTGGAAAAGTATTCGTGTTTTAACTGCACTCGGTTGAAAGCAAACACTAATAATATTTGTAAGAACTTTAACCACCTATAACTAATTATAAAATACTACAGGAGGTAGGAAATTGAACATATTTTAGGAACATAACTTCTAAAGATCGGAAGTATGATTAAAGTGACAAAGGTTCAGCAAATAACATTATCGAGAATGGGCAGGTACAAGAGAATTGCAACTCTATTTGCATAAGCATAATTATTTCAAAATATAAAATTATAAGCCAACTTCCAAAGTAAAATCTATAAAACTCTTAAAAAATTACTAATAATAAATAAATACTAGAGATCGCCCTGTGGTCTAAATCCGACCGAAATTCATATAAATTTTTTTAGTTACAATTTTTAGGGTTCTTGTGCCTCTTAGATACGCAATAATAATGTGTAAATTTTGTTTATGATATTTTCAGTGACTGAATTACACATTTTGGCAAATGTGCAAATCCGCCACTTTTTTCACTTCAGTTGTTGCCCCTCCCCCCCAAACTTCCTTCTCAAAATTACTGTTCTTATACTAATCAAGAGTATTTTTTTAAAGTTGTCCTGGTTGAAATTTGTACCAAATAGCTTTTTGAAAGTGTGTTTAAATTCCTTAAATAAATACAACAGCGCAAAAACTATTATAATGGTAATATTAAGTGTTATATATGTTTTGTATGTTGAGAGCGAGCGAGTGGAGCAAGCGAGCAAAAATGTCTGTAATTTCACAGTATAAACTTGGATAAATCTATTTTTTTTTAATTGTTCTGGTTAAATTTGTAACAAATATCTGAAAATCTGAAAGGGTTTATTCTTTGAAATAATCAACAGCGCAAAACAGACCATAGACTACTAAATATATTATTATGATAAGTACCTACGTTGAAAGCGAGCGAGCAAAAATGTCTCTAATTTTGCAGGTTTCTATTGGATAAATCCCTATAGACCAAAACAAATAACACACAGTAATACACGGTCAAAATTTGCAGAGTCGCACATATTCTTAATGCCAAAAGAACCCGCCACCACCCGCCGCTCTTATCTAAAAATTATTGAATTTTAGTATTTTATAATTGAAACGCTTTTAGAATATTTTGCGTCGTATTATATATACCCCAAAGTATAGTTTACAGAGCGTTTAGTATTTTTTGTATTCAGACGTTAGAGTGTAAAGTATACTGTACTATTTAGTTTTTTTGATAAATTTTCGATAACAATTTTTGAATGCAAATAATAATGATTTTATATTTTTGTAAGACAAAAAAAATATGGCCAAAGGCCAAATATGCCGCCTCCTAAAATTTGCCGCACTAGGCTTCAGCCTACTCATAAATCCGCCTGGATATTTACTAAGTACTATTTACAGATAACACATAAAAAGGGATAAACAAATTATTGACAGGCTGCTGGATTTGCAGACTGGACCGTGAGGATGGCCCTAAAAATAGGTCCAAAATCGTGGAAACGTGATTTGTGCTTCTCGTAAAAAAGAGTTTTCACGTTATGCGATACGATGTCGCTTATCGCGCGCGATAATGTGAGACAGCTATATTATTTTTATATTCAAACATAATTTATTATTTTGCCTCCTAAATAAAAAAAATAAATGTTGTGACAGATTGATAAAGACGTCAAAATGTAATAAAATTATAATCGCACGGTAGGTAGTGTAAGCTAACTGAGGGAACGAAAATAATTATTATAAACTATAATTAATGTAATAATTAAAATAATATCAGTCCAGTTCCATTAAAATTACGAAAAATAAAATTTTACTCATTTTTTTCACGATGAAACCGAACGTCAAAACTCATAGGGATTAACACTCATGAATACACTGCGTGTGTGTAACTATATGTGAATCTAATTCATGATAGTGTGTGTTGCTGATATTGTAATGTATTTTAATGTATTTCAAAGCATTATTTTAAGGAATTTAATCTTTTCGCACTTTTAGCATAAACTTGAATTGTGCTAAATTTCACTCTCATCCGTACGCACAATTCTCGTAAAACGTGTGTGTAACTATATGTGAATCTAATTCATGATAGTGTGTGTTGCTGATATTGTAATGTATTTTAATGTATTTCAAAGCATTATTTTAAGGAATTTAATCTTTTCGCACTTTTAGCATAAACTTGAATTGTGCTAAATTTCACTCTCATCCGTACGCACAATTCTCGTAAAATTGTACTTGAAATTTTCGTTTCACGTATTAGTTTATAGATTAAATGGAATTGGCGTTTTGTAAAGGAGGAACATTAAGTCGATTTTTTTAAAATATAATATATTTATTTACCATTGTTTATTCTATGCACTTTTGATATCTCATAGGTAGTTAATTAATTCCTTTACTAAAAAACCCATTCGGACAGGAATCAATAAAATCTTTGAACGCGCTTTGGACTGCCCCATCGCAGTTGTTTTTTTCCCGTGCAAGAAATTATCCAAATTTCGAAAAAAATGGTAATCTGTTGGAGCAAGGTCCGGGGAGTACGGTGGATGTCTTAGACATTCCAATTGAAGCTCCTCTAATTTGGTAGCCGTCTGTTGTACAGTGTGGTCTAGCGTTGTCCTGAAGCAGCAGTGGCCTAGAGCAAATGACCAACCTCGGTTGCTTAGCAGCTAGCTTTTCCATCATGATTTGCAGTTGCTGGCAATAGACATCTGCCGTAATCGTCTGGCTAGATTTAAGAAAGCTGTAGTGAACGACACCGGCACTAGTCCACCAAACGCTCACAAGTATCTTTTTTTGAGTAAATTTTCGCTTGGGGCAGGCTTTGGCTGGTTCGCCAGGGTTCAGCCCTTGCGATGAGCGTTTCCTATTAGATATATAGTACCCACCTTTCAAGCTTTTTCATCTTCCCAATTTGCTTGAAGTGGATTCAAACAGTTTTATCACTAACACCTCAGCCTGCAGCTAACTCGGACGTGGTTTGCGATGGATCCGCTTCCACAATAGCCTTCAATTCTTCATTACCAACTTTGATCTCTGGCCGTCCACGGGGCTTGTTCTGCAGCTCCAAAATTACAGAACGAAAACGTTGGAACCAAAAACGCACTGTGTTTTCTTTTGCGACACCGCCGCCATACACAACATTAATCCTTCGAGCCGTTTCTGCAGCACTGGTGCCACGGTGGAACTCGTACTCGAAAATAATACGATATTTCAAGTTTTCCATTTGTTTGATCTGGTACCGACTTTAAAACTAAGAAGATTGAGTAGAGAAATAGTTAAATTTAATAACATAATATAAGTTTTTTTAACGTCTTTGCAAATTTAGTAAAAAAGAAACATCAATCAGACTTATTATTTTTAACCGACTTCCAAGAAAAAGAGGCGGTTGTAAGTTCGGCTGTATATAATATATTTTGTATGTTCAACGATAACTCCGCCATCTGTTGACCGATTTTCAATATATTTTTTTTGATGTAAAGGATATACTCCGAAGTTGGTCCGGTCCACATCATCAGGTCACCACAAAAGTGGTGGACCTGATGATGTGATCCATAGGGAATCGAGGGAACTAGTCAAAATTTATATCGACACATATAGTGATTTCGAATTTTTCTTAAATTGTGCTTGGGTTAAGCACAGGCTACTAAAAATTGAGATTTTACACCAAGTTATACCCTGGATCCAAAAGTACTGACCAGAACTCCTGACTCCTTATAGATACATGTTTGGGGATTTCGGCGTTGCTTAAAGAACTGCAAGTATAAGCCACTATGTCAATTAAAGTAATCATCATCATCACCGCCATCACCACACCATAAATCATGAGATAATGATGATATAATATACCTATTATATTATCATTATGTCATGATTTACAATCATAGTATTTTAACACCAATACGGATATATTTACTTACTTTGCCATTTATGGACCAGTTTTCAAAATTATTTTTTTGATGTACTGGGTATAATCGAAATTGGTCTCGTTGTGTGAAAAGCGGTGACCTGATGGTGGCATCTATGAGGAATCAAGGGAACTCCTCGAAATTTATATGGACACATATAGTGATTTTGACTTTTTCAGAAGTAACCTAAGCATATGCTACCAAAAAGTAAGATTTTGCACCAAGGTATAACCTGGATCCAAAAGCACTGACCAGAACTCCTCAGTCTTTATAGATACGCGTTTGGAAATTTCGACATTGTTTAAAGAACTGCAAGCATATGCCATTATGTAAGCTTGGCGCGTATTCAATTATACATTCAATAGTTTATTTTAAACGTTCTTAAAATGTATTAATAATATGTTAACAAATATCACTAAAAAGGCAAAAAATATTATTATTTTTAAACAAAAACTTAAACTCCAAAGTAAAAATGCACAAAAAAGTGTGAAATAAAACTTATTTTTTTAATTATTCCCCTTTTAAATTTGGCTAAAATTTTAACTTTTTCTCCTTCAAAATTTTGAAGTCGGTATCAGCCAACTTGAACTTGACTTCTATTTAAATATTGTTTTATCAAGATGTTGTTCGGGCTGGTACCGACTTCAAAATTATGAAGATTGAGTACTTACAGAAATAGTTAAAATATTAACGAAATTTAAAAGGAGAAGTATTTAGAAAATAGGTTTTATTTCATACTTTTTTGTGCATTTTAACTTTGGAAGTCCGTTTAATTTATTGTTTTTAAAATAACAATTTGAGTTAACATATTTGAGAAAATAAAGGGATCTCTATTTTCCTGACATTTATCATAACAGGGCCGAAGTGGGGTGAGGAATTGAAACGCGTAACGCGGATTTGACGCGAAGAGCTTTTACACAACTGGCCGAATTGGTAGCTTAGATCATCTCAATTCAATTTATTGTAGACTGTAAATTATATTTTCAAAAATTTCCGGCTAATATTTTATATGCAAATACAATTATAGGAAGAAAAGTGTTAAAATACAATATTACATACAAAATAAAAAAACTTGTACTTGTAAGAAAAAAAATCAATCAAAAATGCAGTTTCGTCTTCAAAATGCCTTCAATCTTTCTTCAAAATTCAGGAATGGCTTCCAAAACCGCGTGCGACGCGTGCGGATTTAATTCTTAAGGCATAGTGCACACGAGCCACAACAATTATAGTCATACATTTTGATTCCTGCGACCGTCTAGAGTCTACGGGTGCGAGGCGATATATAGAAAGTATTAAAAACGAGAGCTTCGGAAAAAGTTATTGCCGCTTAAAGACTAAGTAAGATTTGGCGATAGCACGGCAGCGCTTAGTCAGATTAAAAAAAATTAGTAATCCCCGTCATTGTCAAGCAGAAATCGAGCTGATGATGAAACATACACACAGATACGTCAAACTCATAACACCCTTCTGTTTTTGTCGGGGGCTAGAAACCGCGTCAACAATTTGTCTCCCATCTGCACCGAGCATAAAACAGCTATTTCCTTCTTTCTTTCAGATAATTAACAGCTCATTACTTTTAATCCCATAATTATTAAATACCGTCAATTACACACAATTTAATGATAAATCTTTTAGATCCCGTGTTTGTGAAATACTTGAGAACATATTTAATGTATGACATATTTATTATGTTGAGAATAAAATCGGTTGTCTGTAAAGTCGGTTTACTGACGATAGTTGAACGTGACAACGTCATAAGAAATGGAACAGAGCGAGGTAACGCCGCATGAGTCATGTTTAGCGAGGTAAAGCCGGTAACACCAAATGAGTCATGGTTTTTCGTGCGTGCAGCCGGCTCCATCGAATTATAAGACGTTGTCACGTCAATAATTGTATAATTGTATGGTTTTTATTTTGTAAAAAATAATCTTTAAATGCGTAGATGAGACCAGAGTAATTTCGATTTTTTAGTCTAGTGTAATTGTTAATGTTTGAAAAGAAATGCATTTTCACTAACCATATAAAATAAAATAAAATACTTTATATAAAAGGATTGAAGTATGATATTGCGAAGGTTTTAGAGTATAAAAGTGATTGGAATAATCCCAGTAAATCCTAAAGCAAGCTGCTATTTATACTAACACAACATCAGTTACCCAATAATATCTGGAGCATAAAACATTGGGCTTATCAAAATATTACTTTGTCTATATTTGTCTCGCTCGCGCAGAAAGGGTAGCCGAAGTTCGGGCAGGCAGGGTTGATTGACACCCGATGTTTCTCATACAAATACGTTAGGGTTCGATAATAAATCGTGGCACGGTTGGCAGCCCTGGTCCCGAGCCTGTAATCGCAAGGGTTCAGCACCGTGGCTCGTCAATATACATTGAGCAAAGTGAGATGTATCATTGTTGTATATTTTAATTATTACAGTTGGCCCGGGAGCGAGCTTTGCGCGCGAAGAGTCTTTAATGAAATATCTCCGTTCGAAGGAAAATCCCTTTGCGTCGTTCCTTTTATCTTACCTAATTGTCATTTAATTATAAGCTGGGTTTGGCTTCAAGTGCTACTAATTTACCTTCAAACATGGGTTATTAAAATGAGTAGGTACTTAAATTATCATTAAACGAAATCTTATTAAAGATAAATATCTAATAACAAAAATCAGCCAAGTTTCGTACATACGCAGTCGTACATACGTCGTACATACGCAGGGATCCGTACCATCATTATTTTTACTTTTTTTACTATACCAATATTTTGCATGTTTACTTATTATTTGGGTATTTTCATACAAAGTTCGCCAAGTAGGCGCATTTTACAAGGTAAGTATATATAACTCCTGAATTAACAAAGTTATATAAGCCGTTATAGTTTTCCTTCAAAGTTCATTACATGCACTACAAACGTGATTTTTCAGATTTTTCGATCTAGCAGTTTAGCTACCGACTTTCAAAGTAAAAGCAATGACATTATTAAAAGTCACTTAAACGTATGAAATAATTCTTATTGTCGAAATAATTATTATTGTTGAAATAGTTCCCCTTTTAAATTCTGCTAAAATTTAACTATTTCTCTACTCAATTTTCTTATTTTGAAGTCGGTACCAGCCAATTTGAACGGAAGTTCCATAAAATATTGTTTGTATGTAAATGAACGTACTTGTGTTAAAATTAATGACTTTTTTTTTATTAAAGGATATAAACAATGAGGAGGGTCTTTAAATTCGTGACATCTGACAGCATTTTAACACGACAAGGTTCGTCGGGCTACCGAGCGCCGCCTGGTGACAGAAAAAGGATCGAAAACTCTTATTGCTAGTTTTTGATACCACTTACGCCACCAGATGACGCTTTGTGTGCGTTCGGTCTGCTCCCTAGTGGCAGAAAAAATACTAAACACCCTCATTGTTTGGGCTGGTACCAACTTCAAAAATAAGAAAATTGAGTAGAGAAATAGTTAGTTAACTACAAACAAATACCTACCTAAATCAAATATCATCTTAGCAATCTCTCAATGTTTTTAAAATACATATCTAATAATTCCCCACACTATAGGGTAGACGCGAGAAAACATCCCCACTTTATGCGTAGGGGAGGTACCTACCAAAAAAAATATTTTTCGTGATTTTATTTTAGCACTTTGTTAACGTAGTATATATACGTCATATCCATGACAAGTTTCATCTTTCTAACACTAAGCGTTTGGACGATGAGCCTAAAACGGATGGACGGGCGGACGGACATGACTAAACCTTAAGGGTTCCAAGACGCGAACTATGGAACCCTAAAAAGAGGAAAGTTTCATTTGTTTGCATCGAATAGAATATACTCCGAAAGTGCTGGACCATTAATTCGTAAGCATTCTCGCAAAATGTACTGTTTCCGAGGGATTTCCTTTTGCGCGAACGAAGTTGCGGGCAACATGTCGTTTCTTTTTTCTTTTTCACAATTTGGCGTCCATAATCGCCAATTCTGATTTTTCCAAATTTCTATGTCTTGTCATGACAAATCAAACGACGTATCATTTATTAAAGTTGGCCCGCGCGCTTGGCTTTTACAAGTTTTGCGAAAGTACATGCGTACATACATGGGCTGATAAACATTACCACTCCTTTGCGTCGCGCTGTCGGGTAGGAAACGTAGATGCGTACTTTTGTAGCAATTTTAGCAAGCTCACATGTCATTTGTCATGATGCGGATAAACCTCAACGCTCACCAATGACGCCGGGTACAACAATTAAAATTTGCCGCCGAAATTTAAAGCGATCTTGTCATGAATACTTTACAATAATTATGCACGAACTGTGTGAATTCAAAATTACACTAATTTACAGAAATCTAATACCTTAATCGAGACAATAAGTTAAAAAAGAAACCGTTAAAAAGTAAAGTATATAGTAAGTATTGTGAAGTATAAACAGGATGATCGTACTTTGTATATTTTTGTACTAGTAAAGACACTAGAGTAGAGATACCATGTGTACGATATTATAACAGTTACTAGCTGGTGCTCGCAACTTCGTTTGCGTTGAACTAAGGGAAATGGAACCCTATTTTTGAAACGGAACCCTAAGATAAAAGTAGCATTCGTTACTCTTTATAACATCATATATGCCAGTGAAAGTCCCGTGAAAATTGGTCCAGCCGTGTCAGAGATTAGCCGGAACAATAGACGGAGAGGCGGAAAGACAATTTTTATTTAAATTTGAGATTTTGTAGTACGTAAGTACCGTGTATACTGTATATACTTTCATGTGCACTTAGTGAAAAGCAGTTAATTTCAAATTACAAACAGACACTTATTTATTAATAATATTATTACTAAATTACTATTAATACTATATATACTACTACTATTACTTTAATTATTATTACTATTTTATTACAATTTTATTTATTTGTATAGATTTCCTTAATATTACAACTACTAAAGTAACAATCAAATGAAATCAAATTATTTATTCACACACACACACATACACACACACACACACACACACACATAAAAATATATACAAAGACATTATTAATACATAAACAAACAACAATCTCCTGCTAAGTAGAACTTGTGTTATCAATGTTAGCTGTATAGTGTATATTTAACTTCTACTCTATAAAATCACCTAGATCATTGTTGATTTGCGAAAAGTGTCGCGTTCAACAATATTTGTAAAGATTTAGGGATACGCAATAACAAGATTAATACTGACAAACTATTTAGGTAAGAATCCTAATGGGCGTGTCATAATTGGTCTTCTTCCACTTGATTATAATTAATTTGTGTACATCGCTTTACATATACGAGACACGTTAGCAAGGGTTCTGTTAACACTACATGATAGGGTGGCGCAGACGTGATGCGAATAACAAACATCTAAAGAATACATAGGATTAGTAACACGCACTTTGTAAACATCCAATCAGTATGTTGACACAGGGTCGATTCAGACGAGTCACAAGGCGCTACACTTCAACCTGTTGAAACGCTTTTTAAAACATTAATTTGTAGAGACTCACAGCAAACGTATAGCCAGTTGTGGCAATTCAAAATGTATGACAATTGTTGAGCGAGGGCGAACGGACGATCGTTTGTGGCTCGTCTACACCGCCTTATACACATATTGACTGTTTGTCTGCCCTACGCTTGAATGTCAACTTGGTAAGACGCCATGAATATTTATAACATACAGATGCCCGCGGCTTTTCCTCGCATAAATAAGTTATAATATTCATATTTATGGGTAAAGCTTAGGACAGTTAGCGTTAGAGGATTGGACACTTAAAAGAAATACCATTAATTTTAACACATTACTTTAGTTTAATAGAAAAATCGTTTTCAAAAAATCCATGTCCGTATTAACACAGAAAAACTTAAGCAATTTATATAATATATTAATAGATACATTCAACACCTAGTTATCATGCTGTGTGTATAGTCATGCTCGTATGCCATCTATTAGCTTACAAAATCAGCATATAGTAAACTGTGTACCCACAATCTGGTACAATAATTGAGTTGCAACGCCTACGTTGTGTGCCTTCCGTAAACTGTGTACGAGGTCTGGTTGCCTGAGTGTTTTAGACTTTGATATGATGCGCACCTACGCACTCAGCCCGATTCAATTATCAACTCCATCTTATTTTAGAATCGATGGGCTTTCCTTGAATGGGACCTTACCTTGGCCATCGGCCAAATCATTGTTTTTTGTTGGCAAAAAGCTTTACTTACGATCTATTCCGATTTTTAATATCTTATACTTTAAATGGGACAATCTTATATATAATATAATCGTAATCTCAGTAACGGCTGCAGATAGTAGAAAATGATGATGATGTTATATATATATATGTAGGTTACTATGTAACTTATTAACCAAAAAAAGATAGACATATGCTATGCCATCGCGGACTTTTTTGTAGCTCCTCTCACCAATTTTCAGCCAAATCAGTTCAACCGTTTTTGAGTTATAAATAACTAACGCGACTTTCTTTTATTTATTAAAGATAAATTACATTTTTATAGTCTTATATTACGTAATGTTCAAAAATTGAACAACTGGGTCCGTACTAATTGTAGGACCGCATTTTAAACGTGTATTTTGACATATTTGTGTAAGCACAAGAAAATTATGTAAAATATATAAATATACATATTTGTGATGCACTTGCCAAGACCTTTCTTATAATACCAAACACGTGAAGTTATCTCGGTTGAATTTTAAATGTTCAATTTTCAAATATATATATAGCTTATAATACCCGCGGCATCATTGCGAATCAATAAACACCTCATTCACCTCAAAACGTAGTTTAGACGCTACGTGGGAAAAAACATACATACATACATACATACATAGACTGACAAAATTATTACCCTTCCTTTTGGCTTTACCGTAGTCTTGTAAAAAGAGGATAGAGTCGAAATTGTTGATATATTGTTGCACGATGAAAGAAAATACATATTGTTTATAGCCTAAAAGGCTATTCTAAGGCGTTTCTAAGGGATAAGACCTAGCTAGATCGATGTTTTCCCCCAAAACTGCCTGCATACTAAATTTAATGGTAATCCTTGCAGCCATTTTCGAGAAACCGATTAAATTTAAACGATATTATCTTTTGTATAGTATACCGAGCCGAAAAACCGAGCTTTTCTCGGTGTTTTATTAGAACTATAAAATAATTAACAAAAAAAAATATATAAAAGATAAATAAATATTAAGAATCACAAAAATATTTATCTTACCGGGTTTCGAACCCACCATTTGTTCATTGATTAGTGTTACATTTTCATCGCATTTCAATCTTTTTCGTCATCATGGATACGTTAAAAATTCGAGTATTTATGGAATATAAGTACCGTCGTGGCAGCAACCCGGCACAAACGGCACGCAACATCAACGACGTTTAACCTCGCGGCCGTCCGAAGACTTTGGTCGACAATGACGAATTAAAGGCGATTGTGGAAGCGGATGATTCACAATCTACGGCTGAATTAGCAGCAGCTTTCGACGTTAGCGTCAAAACAATATTGGTCCATTTGCGTCAAATTGGCAAGGTAAAAAAGCTTGACAAATGGGTGCCCCACGAACTCAATGATCGCCAGCGCGAAGTACGCGTCGAGGCGTGCCTTGCACTGCTCAACAGACACACAAATGAAGGAATTTCTGTTTGATAACTGCAAGCGCTCAGCAAGTTGGTTGGATCCTGGTTCAGCACCTAAACAATGCCCTAAACGAAAACTTACCCCTAGAAAAGTGATGGTCACTGTTTGGTGGTCTAGCGCCGGTGTGATTCATCACAGCTTCTTACCAAATGGGGTGAGCATTACTGAAGATGTGTACTGTGAAGAACTGAACATAATGATGGAGAAGCTGGCACATCTACAAACAGCATTGGTCAATCGCTCGTCTCCGCTGCTCCTGCACGACAACGCGCGACCTCATACTGCACAGCAGATGGTCTCCAAGTTGCAAGAACTGGGGTTGAAGCTCTCCGTCATCCGCCCTACTCACCAGACCTTACGCCTACAGAATTTGGATAACTTCTTGGCGGGTAAAAAATTCAATACCCGAGAGGCAGTACGAAATGCCTTTGAAGAATTTGTTGCCTCCCGTCCAGCTGATTTCTTTAAGAAGGGCATCAATAAACTGCCACTGCGTTGGCAAAGATGCATTGATTGCATGGGTGATTACTTCGATTAATACAAATAAAAAATACATGAATAAAAATCGTTTAAATTTTTTCATACAAAACGGCAATTTCATAGGTAAAGACCTAATATATCTCCTTGACAGGTGTAACTAGTAATAAAATTATATACCTCTCAAAATATTAACTTCATAATAGAAAATAGTCGATATCCACCGTATCGACTCCTCATACATCTGTCACGAACAGATGCGAGAGTCAGAGTACTCAGACAGTAAGCATTTCTGTCCGACAAGGACAGCAATGTGACAAGTAAGTTTAATAAGTGTCTCCTACAATATATTGTTAGACAGATATAATAATATAATAATAGTTTGTGAACAGAATATCCAGAGTTTGAGGGGGGTTAAAAAGTTGGTATTTGCCCAAATATGGAATACAAACGGCTAATCTTATATCTACTTTAAACGAGATGATCTTTAATACCTATATAAGTATAATATATAATCGGTTTCTCGAAAACGGCTACAAGTATTACCATAAAATTTAGTATGCAGCGAGTTTTGGGGGAGAAAAATTTATCTAGCTAGGTCTTATCCCTTAGAAACTGCGCATTTTAAGCAATATATGTTTTTTATTTCGTCGTGCGACAATATATCAATAATTTCGACTCTCTTACGTCAGTCCGATTGGCAGCTTGGTATGCGTACTTACGTTTAATCTTTGCATTGTTTGGAAATTCGGAATATGGTGGGTTCGAATCCCGGTAAGATAAATATTCTTGTGATTCTTATTATTTGTTTTTCTTTTATATATTATATAATTTTTTATTTTATCGTTCTACTAAAATACCGAGCAAAGCTCGGTCAACCGTACTCTTATACTTTAAAAGACACAATCTTGTGTATATTATACGAGTATAATCGTATTTATCAACAATTTCGACTATATTATGTCAGTCCGATTGGCAGTTTGGTTGATTTTTGCGTTGTTTAGAAATTCAGGATGCGGTTTTTTTTAATCTAGTAGAGCTTTGAGGTCGGTTACCCAGATACTATAGATTATTGGAGTTTACTCCTTAAGAAACGATTTTCTTATATAAGCCCGGTATGTAAGTATAAATTATTGTTTAATAGGTCCACAGACCGGCAATTCTTATTGGAGAAATACCATGGCCTCTCAGATAACTGGCATAAAATAACGCTTAAGTTTGTTTTTCCAAGAGAGTGAGAATAGGGGACGCATTTTTAGGGTTCCGTAATACACAAGGAACCCTTATAGTTTCGCTCTGTCCCTCCGTCTGTCTGTCGGTATGTCTGCGCTTCTGGCTTCTGTAATTATGAATATAAATGGATGAAATTTGGTATTGCTATAGATTGTATGTAGATCTCGGTTACGACATCATAAAATAGTAATAATTTTATATTTTAGGGTTGGCACTTCATACAATATGTGAAGTGGGGATTAAAAAAATTTGTTCATTCTACCCCATCGTGTGGAGTATCGTTGAATAGGTCTTTTAAAATAAAGGTAAGGTTTCATACATTCATTTTTTACAAAGTCGACAATTTTTGAGTAATCAGCTGCTATTGGACTAGCTAATAAAACTATTGGAGATGGAAACTTGTAAGTTTCCATGTTGATAGATCATGCTAAAAACTATTTAGGAAAATTATTTTGAACGAACTCGGACAGTAACTTTTGAAGTAGTTTTAAAAACCTACTACGCGTTTATAGTTACAGGACCCTCCTTAGACACGTCCTGACATGCTCTTGGTTAGGTTATTGTATTAATAACTTACTTAAAATATGTTAATAATAGTCTTATATACAAAAATGGATTGTAACTCCAATGTCTCAACAAATCAACATGTGCCGGGGCAGCTAGTACAATAAATATAACTAAAAAGAAAAAAAAATAAAAACAATAAATGAAAACCGACTTCCAAAGTACAAATCCTATAGTGAGTGTGTGTGTTGTATGTGTGGGTTGGTGTGTGCATTGTCTTGTGGCAATAAATATATACTTCGTGCATGTTGTAATAATTGTAAAGTTGGTACCCTTTTGTAGAATAAATAATAATATTTTATTCATTTTATACCACTACATCACTGTCACTAGAATATCGAATAAACGCTGTAAATACGCCGCGCTTAACGTGTTACGTGATGTACGATTTCTATACACAACAATATACATATATCGAAATTTAAAAGGAAAACCTTTTTGATGCGGCTTCCGTCAAAATTTTAAAAATAAAAGAGTTTTATTATTCACACTTCACAAACCCGTCATACGTCAAATACACGTTAAAACCGAAAATAACGGGTCAAAATCTCGTTCGGTTATTATTAATTGACGCAAGAGAGTATAGCTTTTATAATAAATATCAATCACTGTATGTTGAACGAACTAAAACTACAAGAGAAAGCTTTCCTTTCATTAAAAGCAATGGCATACATAGGGGATCAGGAAAATATTTATAGCTGCCTCCATAAAGTCACTTCATTTGCCTGCCAGACCAACTTGAAAACCGTTTTATACAGTTTAAAAGTAATTTTTAACCGACTTCCAAAAAAAAGGAGGCGGTTATGCATTCGGCTGTACATCTTGGTGTTTTTCCAGTGTCCAAACTTTCAAGAGTGAATATACTCTTGAATATAAGCAACTTTAACTAGGGCATCAACTTTCTTAATTGAAAAAAAAAATCTGCTGTTTCTTACAAAAATATGTTATCTATGCCTAGGGCATAAAGGGCTACCGTTCTGTATGAAACAGCTGATTTTTTTTAGATTGCACTTCTCATAGTATTTTCATTGACATGGATACCATGGATTACTTTGCCGTATGTGAACCTATTTCCAAATTGTTTTGTTGTTGTAAAAGTTATAATTCGAAATTTGCCCCTTAGTCACCAAAGTGGAGGCCTGATGAATCTAGGGAACTCATCAAAATGTATATGAATACATATACTGATTTCGACATTTTCTGAAGTATTACAAGCATATGCTACCAAAAAGTAAGCTTTTGTACTAAGGGATGCCCTGGATCCAAAAGTACTGAACAGAACTCCTGAGTCCTTATAGATACATGTTTGGGGATTGTTTAAAGAAGAAGCATATGCCATCATACCACATACAGTAATCATAATCATCGCCACCATCTTCACAAGAAATACCAACATATTATTATGATGACATAAGTACTCACTACTCATCAGAGTTTTGTACACCGATATCAATGTGTTCATAATGTGGCGGACCAATAAGCGCCACAATCCTGAATCGCGCTATAGAAGTTTTCTAAGATCGGCGGTATATATACAACATCCGAAATGCATACAAATTACTCACTTATGCGTGCGTCTCTTTCGCACAGATAAGCGAGTCTCAAATGGACCGTTTGCAAAGAGTCCAGAACCGGTTTCTACGCATGGCAACAGGCGCCCCCTGGTACATGCGTAACATCGACTTGCATAGGGACTGCGAACTCGTCACTATTAAAGCCTATATCAAGGAACTCGTAGAGAGATTCTTTGATAAAGGCAAAAATCACCCAAACCCCCTTATCAAAAAGGCACTGGACTATAATCACGACGCACTGACTTTCCGACACCCGCACAAACGGCCTATCCTTAGCCTTAGCCGATCCCGTTGACCCGATCACAAAATACGTAACGTACTGTGTACAGTTACGTAAACACAAACCACACGCACCCGCGACGCTAGCATCGCACCGGGGTCGACGCCGGCGCCTACCCCGAGGTCCCACATTCGACACGACAACACGTACAGACGTATAAACCGACCCTAACACGGGACCGGACCCGAACCCGAGTTCGAGTTCGCATCCTAGTAGTCTAGGTCCGCGACCGCGATATTGATATAGAGAGCTCTACCAATACCGCGAACCTCATCGACATTAGGACTTACGCGCGCGAGTCATCCCGACCGTACGCGGAAGGGGAGAGGGACGGCCCTCTCAGTACCGATATCGACCAAATCGAGAGCTCCTCTATCGCGATAACTCGCACGCCGCTAGTCTCTGCTACCGCGCGCGAGCAACCTCACTCATCAGCGAGTGAGGAAGGGGTCGGACCCCTCAGCAGGAGAGACCCGCGTCTCCCCTGTCATAATAATAGCTCTTAATCCGTAGCTGTCCCCAATATCCGGTGTGAACATCACCCGGGTGATGTTAGGGAGGGTCAAACCCTCCCATCGTCTACCACCAAACAAACTAGCCACCAGGCTAGTTATAGTCCGACTTAGCTACAGCGGTCTTAACCCGACCCTTAGCATAGACCCGTTCGAAAAAAAAAAAAAAAATGCATACAAATGGGGATGATGGATCGTCCTGTCTCCACTAGTGAGCGCGCGTTCTCAGTCGCTCCGTAGCGTATACGTCGAGCTGTTTGTCCCGTATTCGCTACATTGTAGCCTTGTCAACGCGCCCCTTCGTGCCGATCTCGCCTTTTAAGTGCAGTGCTCATAAGCTCCTGGATTATATTATTCGATTTAAGTTGTGGATTTGCGCCTTGCTGGGGAGTTGCCCTGCTCTTGGCCTCCCGTTGAGTCTCAGCTCAACGTTGGGTCATGAGGAGACAGCCCCCCTAAGTGTGTGTACCGTCCCGTGTGCGTACATTTAGTGTTTCGTTCGTCCACGTCAAGTGTGAGTACCTTTTTGTTTGTGATACGTACACTTGTTGCCGTACAGTGCTGACTGTTTTATGTGACTTGTGTGTCTTTATGTTGTGTCGAACATGATAGATTACGATCCACGCCACGACCACCTGAACTCTCGTGCGGACTCTGAGACGACGTACAGCCCGGCCTCATCGAGGTCCAGCTCACGCTCAATCCCGGACCGCACGCACCACCGTACGCTCGCCGAGCCTAGCTTGTGCGGACAGGACACCGCCCGCCCCGGGTCGCCTTCGGCATTCTCGCGGGGGTGTACTGGTACCCCCCCCCGCCCCAATGCCTCCCGACGGCGGCCTGCGGCGAGTCTGGGCCTCTTGCCCCGCACAGCCGATCAGGGTTCGGCTAAACCTAGGCGCGCATCGCGCCGTACTGCGCATGCGAGCGATCCTCGCCAGCCTGCCGCACACCCTGGACCTGACGTCCTTCAAGCGGACTCACCCCGCACCACCGCGGGCTCCCTCCTCCCTCGCTGGCTCCCCAGCCGCGACACTACCACGCCGCGCTGGCTGCTCAGCCGCGCGGCCCACACCAGCCCACCGCGAGCTGTCCACGCTCGCCTGATACTTCGTCGGCCCCTCAGCCGTGCGACAACCGCCGAGCCGCACCCACTGCGGCCACTGAAATCCGCTCAAGCCCGCCGCGTGAGTATTGTTACCACGCGCCCACCTTTCCGCCACCACTTATAAATCTGCATGCACCATGACCGGCCAGGTACGCCGACCGCCAGCTGACATATGCCGAGGTGAGTGCCACCAGTTCTCAGGTAGACACCTACCGACCCCCCGCTCCTGCGTCGGTGACAAAAAAATTCGCCACCCCCTAATACGTCTCGCTACCCACCCTTGGTCGCCGAGAAGACCGACGACTGGGTACGCTACTTCCGCTGTCTTCGTGACATCCTGGGGCACACACCGAATGCTACGAATTCAGGACCGTAAAGAGATACCTGACGGACCTAGAGAAGCAGGGACACGCCTCCTGGTTCTCTTTTTCGCTACCGCAAGACAGGGAAATCAAGGTAGGAATTAGGGGCCTACCTTCTACCACGGACACCGAGGAGATCAAGGCCGGACTCGCCGAACTAGGATACGTGGCGGAATACGTGTCCGAAGTTCCGGCGAGGTCTGAACCCGGTGGCTGCATATATTTCGCCCGCATCGTCAGGGCCCCAGACGTCGTCCCCGGCATATAAAGTCACTTAACTTTTGTATATGCCGGGTATCTACATCGAAGCTTGGCGGGGCCGCAGCGGCCCGGCTCAATGCCACCGATGTCTCCAGTTCGGGCACTCCAGCCACAACTGCCACCGTAAGGTAGTCTGTGCCCGGTGTGCCGAACACTCTGCGAGGGATTGAGAGAGCTTCTGCAGTCTCTCCTCTCCTGGGCCATGGACCTTGTTCAGAAGGTTCAGGCCGGGGAGGACATGCTCCCAACCGTCATGCAGGCCCTCCTAAAAGGCGCCTCCACCATCGCAGCCCTTATGATGCCTGTGATTGCCGGAGATCTACGACGCGCGTCTCGGACTTGGGACATTTGCATGGTACGCACCCCCCCGCGCTTATCGAACGCGATTAATTTTCTGCTTTAAGTTGTAGATCATCTGGTTTAGGGCTGCCCCACGTCATACTACTACGTCAGCCCCGTGGCTGCCTCTCTCCCCCCCGACATTAAAAGTCTGGAGCTCGGGAACACCCTCCCCTCCCCTCCCCCCCTCCTTTCCCTGGTCGGTTGTGTCCGTGGTCGGCAAAAGCGGCGCGTGTGGGAGTGGACCCATACACGCTTCCTGGTCCCCGGACCAAGACCCCATATAAATAAATTAAAACCGACTTCCAAAGTAAAATGCACGAAAAAGTTCGGTACCGATTTCAAAATTTAGGAAGATTGAGTAGAGAAATAGTTAAAATTTAAGATGAGTTTCAAAGGATTTAGGAGAATTTATTTAGAAAATAAGTTTTATTTCATACTTTTTTGTGCATTTTTACTTTGGAAGTCGGTTTTATTTTTTTTTTAAACTTTAAAGACAGCATCGTGAACTCTGCCCATCACTATCTTATGATAGTTAATATTTATATTTTATTCGTTTACGTTTCCGAACTGTTGCCATATACTAGTTAACTGAACTTAATAACTTTAAGCCTCAATTCGCACCGCGACTATACTTGACGCGACGTGACACTGCATTTTTATTATAGGTATTAAAAATTGAACTTCATTCACGATACAAAAATATACACGTCTCATTGCAAGAGCGGCGCCTTTGACATTGACTTTGATTGACTTGCTATCCGAATTCTTACAATGAAACGTATATCTACTATCTTCTGATTTAGTGTATGTAGTGTCACGGTGTGAATGGACCCTTAAAGTTATAAACGTTTAGCTAACTAGTAACTTGCGCTGATGTCCGCTATGGTATTAACTAATGATGATTTAGTGTCTGAGTGAGTAGGCTTTTAATCTAGTCTTAGTTATGTTCTTAATTTGGGTCTTATCAAAAAGCGTTGAGCGGCGACGTGTGATGTCAGGATAAGAGTAACCTGCATTAATCATTTGCACTGCTATCTCGGGCCGGTCGGCTTATCAATTTACGTTTCTTGTTTGTTTTGGTACTTTAATGAAGGCAATTAAAACATTTGTAGTTGACATACACGTACCTACTAATTGTGTATCTCTTTACACTTGAAATGTATCTACGCAAACAAAGCGCGGGAATAATGACAATGGTCGAATTAATCTTTTGACAATTAAAAGCTTTAACGCGTACAATATTGTCCCTAAAATGTAATTATACCTAAACAAACAAAGCTAGAACATAAATAATTTTGTGAACCATTTTGTTGCTTCTTGTGTTTTCTACTATTGCCAAATAAATTAGCGAACTGCAAACAAAAAATATATTGGCAGTTATAGGGACAGCCGATAGAAGTGAAAACTAAAAATTATAAAAGAAAAAGAATAAATATATTTCATCTGACCGACATTCTAACCCGAGACCAATTAGTCAACAACGACCAAGCGCCTACGTAACTCCGTTACGCGTAACTGATATTAGAATTCGAAATTACTCATATCTTATTTGTATTACACGAGGAAAGAAAAAAACATGAAAAACTAGGATCCTTGTCTCGTTGGCATAAAGGTCAAGTCGGAGGTGAAATAATTTTGAACGCACTTTCAGTCAGTCATGAGCATATCGGTGACGCGAACCCATAAGTTCTACGCCTAACAAAAAGTGCCCAACGCGGCTATAGGAGTTTTCACTTCAATAATCCATGAGGACGGATTCTCGCACAAAAGAGTACAATACACGTGTAATCTGCTTACATCATACAATTATGATAACTCCTACAAAATTGACATGTAAGCGCGTAGGTATTGCTTGAAGCGATAAGAGTTACGGATTGTTTGGATAAATTATTTACAGCTGTATTTTGCTCTTAATTTATATTGTAATTAGTATGTCTTCATAATTCCCAAAGGCAGTGTTTCAGTATCCATAGTATGATAGCCAATCATTATATTAATACGTGAAGTAAAACATTTCAAGTACCTACGGTTTTACGAGAATTGTGCATACGGATCAAGGTGGAATTTGGCACATTTAAAGTTTAAGTGGAGGAGGGTCTGCCGAAGGTAATATTTTCAAAAATAACGCTTAGAAATACATTTAATTTATAAAATTATCAACAACACACACTACCTCACTCATACTAGCATGTTTGTTTATATTACAATAGGTTTGACACAATTGTCAATGAGTGTCAATGTTTCTTTCACAATCCATAGACAACATTTAAGTATATATTTTTATTGCATATGATCTAAGAGGCAAAAGAAACCTAAAAAAGTTGAAATTTTAAAATTAAAACATGAATTATGGTCGAATTTCGATTACACGACGTCGTCTAGTTGTAATAATATTGTCACAAAACACTTCCATTCTTTGATTTCTCTATTTTTCCACTATAATTGTACACATTATAAATGGTTTTATAATTTTTAATTTTTATTAGAATACGTTTGTATGTAATAAAAAATTTTAATGCTACGGGAGTATTCTATAAGAACTCGTTAAAATAATGATCTTAGTTAGAAAAATACTGTAACAATGTGTTGTTAAAATTAAATGTGTGTAACTCTCATATTATAATTAAAAACGTCTGTATTTCTAGACCATACTCCATTATGTAATAAAAATATGCGCGTCTTTTAAATATTACGCTGTATTTTTTACATACATTATTTTTTCCTTTGCGAATATACTGTATATTTTTTATTTTAATAAATGTATGCGGATTGCGGCGACATTATTATAATATAATGGCGGGAAAAATGCAGTAGAATCATTAAGAATGTTACATGCCTTTTGTACTACGAAGTTGATATCCAACATTTTTGATACAAATTTTATCGATAATATATCAATCGTAATTATTTCGCAAACGTACACAGCCCATCCGTAAAACATTCAGATCTGTCATGCTTCTATTCATATAAACAATCCATTATCCATCATGCAACTTTTAAAATTAAAAAAATATTTGGATGGAAAACTTTGATGATGCATAAAATAAATAAATACTGTACGGCGTCGAACAATTTGATCCGGTGTGGGAATTTCGATTAAAATTCCCTAAATTCATTCGCTTCGTTTGATTACTGAGTATCGCAACAATACACGATAACGAGAGAATGTTGATCGAAATAATTAACTAAAATATAAACAAAACGCATAAAAACTATTTGAAAAGCTACGTACCTATTTTTGGGTAAATACACTTATTTGTGGTATACGGTATATGATATATGGTATACTTATATGATCGTCTTTCAAAAGCTTATGAACCTTTTTGTACTTAATTATAATCACAAATAGCAAAGTAGTTTGTTTTGGATATATTTTTTAAATAATATATATAAAATATAAAAGGATATGTCCCCGCTCCCTACTGGTGTGAATGGTCTACCATGGTCAAAAAAAAAACAAATTGTACCACTGTCTCTAGACTGTGGTACAATTAGTTTTTTTTTTTAAATTTATAACGTAGACACACTAAGAAATGATTTTGAAAAAATCTATACCTACAGGAGTGAAATAGGTATAGAAGCATTGTATGGATTTTTTTTAAATTTGCACCGCTTTCGTTGAAAAATTAGATTCATACTCTTGAATACATTACATTAAATATATATTTCGAGGTTTATTCGTATTCACCTTCTGAAGGCGTAAAATAAGGGTTGAAATTTTGTATGGAAAATAATTAAATTCTGTCCTGATTTTCATGGCTTTAATATTCTAGCTAATAAATAAACATTATTAAGTACGAATTTTATAGTTTTTTTTAATTCAATTCTGAAGGGGTGAATTAGGGGCTCAAAATTTGTATAGTTAAATATCTATCAACAACTGGACGGATTGCGTTAAATTTTGGCATGCAGATAGTTATTATGACGTTAGACATCTATCAAATAACCTAACCAAGAGCATGTCAGGACATGTCTAAGGAGGGTTCCGTAATTATCAACGCGCAATAGGTTTTCTTTTAATTATTTCAAAAGTTATTGTCCGATTTCGCCCAAAATAATTTTCCTAAAGTGTTTTTAGTATGACCTATCAGCATGGAAACTTACAAGTTTCTATCTCAAAAACTTTATTTATAATGACCTATTCAACGATACCCCACACGAAGGAGTAGAATGAAAAAAGAAAATCATCCTCACTTCACATAATTATGTGGAGGATGGGATGGGAGGAGCCACCCCTAAAATATAAAATTATTATTATTTTATGATGCCAAAACCGAGATTATATGACTATACCAAATTTCATCCATTTATGTTCATAATTACAGAAGCTAGAAGAGCGGACAAACAGACAGACAGTCAGACAGACGGACAGTGCGAAACTATAAGGGTTCCTTGAGTATTACGAAACCCTAAAAATAATTTTTCGAAATTCATTCCCCACGGGGGTGTAATGGTTGTTCACGCGGACGAACTCGCGCAAAAGCTCGTAATATTATAATGTAGGTATAGCATAGAGCACTCTAAGAAAATCAAGTTTGTCATATTTCAATAGAGAAATGTGTCGATACGACCTGTGTTATATTTCAATAAAAGGAAATTCAATATTAAAATACACAAATGTATTGCAACGGATAAAAGTAGGGCACTATAATTTAATCATAATATCCACCTGAAAAAAAGACAGACAGCTGCCTTGTATTCAAAATGCACAAGAATTAAAAAGAAATTGTATTAAAATGTTTGAGATGTCAATTTTGCTTAGGATAATTATAAATTTTGAACCAGGTTTTTCAAACAAGAGCATGTCAGGACATGCCTTAGGGTAAAGGGTTGCTGATTTCTCGACTTAATTTTTTCTTGAGCAATGTTGAAAAAAATTAAAAAATTACTAATATTTTTAAACAAAAAAATGAAAACCGTCTTCCAAAGTAAAAACGCACAAAAAAGTATAAAATAAATCTTTTCCCAGCCTAAGAAATATCCTGATAAAACAATATTTTATAGAACTCACGTTTAAGTTGGCTGGTACCGACTTCAAAATTATGAATATTGTTGATACAGAAATAGTTACAAGTTTAGCTGAATTTAAAAGGGCAATTATTTAGAAAATTAGATTTATTTTATACTTTTTTGTGCGTTTTTGATTTGGGACATCCAATTTTCATTTTTTTTTTAATAATTATTATTCCTATATTTATAATAATATTATTATTAACACATTTTTAAAAAGTTTAAAATAAGCGTTCGCATGTATAATAGAATACGCTCCAAGCTTCCATCAGGTATTGAAAATAAGATAATGATGATGATTTCTGTAAGTTAGATAATGGCATATGCTTGAAGTTTTTTAATGTATCCCATCATCAGGTCACCACTTTGATGACCACGGGACCAACTTTATACCCTTTATGTTGATGACGAGCTGATGATGATGAATTAAATCTGAGAACACTCTTGAGTCAAGATCATATCAAGTTTCAAACAAAAAAAGTATTTCCAGTTATAGGGACTGCCGATTGAAGTTAAAAATCCATCGCATCTAACCATTAGTCATTCAAAATCATCCGCATCCAACGTTTTTAGCTAATAACCTACGCAGCAGAGATATTTTTAATACTGGTCGTGTAATCTTTGCCGTAAAGAGGGGCGGAAAAAGATAAACAGAGGCGCGCGCTTCATAATGGTCACTATCAACCACTTGATAGGGCAATAAAAATATTTTACCTGTCCCGTCCCATAACTCCAATAGTACTAGTGGTCACGCAACACCCAAGTACACCCACCGCTGAAGTACCATTAGTACTAATGTCACCCAGAAACTTTACGAGCGAACTGTGTTAGGACAGGGATCCCTTTATTTCATCTGCCGAAATGATAACCGAAGTTTTATGCTGTTCATAAAATGTTATTATTGTATCCACTGCGTACTACGTGCTCCTTATATTTTTATCCTTGCTACATTTTATAAAAACAAATGATCTGGTATAACAGTGATCCTATAGTGATACGTACTATCGAACAAGTTTCCGCTCGAACTAAGATCGAAATTCCTTAACAGCGTCGATGAATCGCGCGCATGCACTTATACTCACGTGTAAATACGGACTTCTGCACCGCAAACACGTCTGCAGACAATGCGATCACTTCCTTTGTGTTTAAATATTTTCAAGCGACCTAGTGCAAAGGAAAATATTTAGAAACTGTTCGAGCAGGAACTTTGCTGATATCTCTTATACTTTAACGGCCGGTTTCAATAACCTATCTACGAATAACTATTTGTTAAAAATGTCGTCATTCAATCATTTGCCGGTTTTTTGCGATACAAATTTGACGTTTTCAACAAATAGTTATTGGTAGATCGGTTATTGAAACCGGCCATAAACGAGTTAATATTTTATAAATATAATCGGAATCTCGGCAACTGATGGAAATATTACATCGAAATTTAGTATGCAGGTAGTTTTGGAGGAGAAAATTGGATCTAGCTAGTTTTTATCCCCTAGAAACTACGCATTTTAAAAATATTATTATTTATAAATAAAAAATTTAAGCGACTTCAAAAGTATAAATGCACAGAAAAGTATGAAATAAAACCTATTTTCTAAATAATTCGCCTTTTAAATTAAAATTTTTACAATCTTCATAGTTTTGAAGTCAGTACCAGAATTTGAACGTCTGAACTATTTAAATAGTAAAGTTTCAGCCAAATTTAAAAGGCGAATTATTTAGAAGATAAGTTTTATTTCACACTTTTTTGTGCATTTTTACTTTGGAAGTCAGTTTAATTTTTTGTTTAAAAATAATAATCTAATAATCGGCCTCCAAAGTGGTTTATAAGTTGCCCCCCCCCCCCCCCCCCCCCCAGCATTTTGAACGAAATCGAAAACTTTTGAAGTAATTTGAAAAATTACTACCTACTTGAAAAAAAAAAAATTAAGTAGAAAAGTTGATTTAATAGTAAAAGTTGCTTATATTCAAGAGTATATTCACTCCTGAATGTTTGGACACTAACTGAAAAAACATCCTGTGATATAATCGTAATCTCGGAAACGGCTGAAAGTATTTACATGAAATTTAGTATACAGGTAGTTTTGGGGGAGGAAAAATCGATCTAGAAAATCGAAAAATCGTTTTATCCCTGGGAAACTGCGTTTTAAGTTTTAAGTTATTTATTTTTTTAAATCGTCGTGCAACATTCAAATGATGATTTTGACTCGAATAATGTCAATTCGATTGCCAGTTTGGTTAATTTTTGCGTTGTTCGGAAATTCGGAATGTGGTTGGTTCGAATCCCGGTAAAATATTTTTGTGATTCTTTTTATATATTTTTTAAATCTACTAGAGCTCAGAGGAAATCTCGTTTACCCATGTACTTGTACTTAACTACTTACGTGATGTGCATCAAACAAAGCTTTCCAATTCAGATCAGCAAAATATAGTATTTAAAATCTTGAAGTAATGACGATTTAAAATGATTTATTTATTTTGCAATAAATAAGGTTGTCTTTCAACTAGACAGGCTTACAAATATCTGACAAGGCATCTCAAGTTACTCGTAATAATACAATAATAATATCAACTGTCGAGGAATATTATCTTCACCGTAAAACAATTTACATTGGTAACATTAATCTTACAAAATTCCACATGGCCTATCAATTAATATTCAACAATTTAACATAGCAATATAAAACGCATTCTTTACTCTCATGCTTTATTCCAGTTTTAAAATTACATCAATACCCCATTAACTCTTCCATAAAGATGGTTTCCGCAGTTACAGCGTGAAATCTGACAGATGACGAGTTGGACAACAATGGCTACCACCCCTTATCGCTCAGAGGGAAATAAATGAGACTGCTTTTTCCTATTTCACGAGCAACTCACTTTATACTACACTAGCAAATTCAGAATTAACCTCTAGGTCTGTTAATAAATAATAACAATAGATTGATACCACAGAGTAAAAAATATACTTTTATATGTGTTGATACTTTGTCTACTACAAAATTATTTTGGGTGAGTGCTCACTTGAGACTCGACCGTTTTAAGACATACGTGTTTATTTTAAACAAGTATGTCTTAAGACTAATATGAAAGGTAAAAACATTTCGTTTTAGTCTGTAGGCTATTTAACCTTAATAGTTAAACCCATAGTTTTAAGATAGAGACAGGTATTGGGCATTTTTGTCTATGAGACGTTTTGTTTTAAGTGTGCACATGTTCTCAAACTTAGGTTATAAAACATCTATATCATCATAAAAGAACCTACTTTGAAGTCATCGCGACCATAGAATGGTTTTTCTATATTATATACTAAAATAATTTTTAAATGAACTTAAAAACTGCTCCATTTAATGTTTTTTTTAAATAATGTAAAACACTATAATCGTATTATCTCTTTGCATAAGTTTTCTTGTATGGTATACTGACCAAATACAAAATTCGAAAAAAAAAGAAAAAAAAATCTTTTCTTTTTCAATTTGTTCTTATCTGAGTTAGAGAAATAACAAGAATAATAAAATTAACGTGTTATCGCAAATATTTTTTCACCATAATGTCCATGTCACCTAACCTAGTAGGAAAATCGACAAAACACTGTCTCAATTTTTGCTTGGAAATGCTTTTTACAGATATCATAGAGTAAAACTCTATTTTATCTGACTAATCTAACTAATCTTTAATTTACGAATTGACTACATTCTACCAAACACGCTGCATATAAAAAACGAGCGAGCCTTACAGTTGTCGCATATGATGTGTAACATCATTTATAAAAATGATACTTACGAAAATATTTAAATTAAATACAATGCTTAAGCACGATTTTCTAAAATGATAAAAATTACGGAAACTTTTCTATTAAGCAGTCAGAGCAGCAACGTCAAAATTTAAGAAAGCTAAATACTGAAATATTTTATGCGAATCTGACGGCCAACTCTACCACCGCGCACTCATTCGTCAAATCATATAGCGCGCGCTTCAGCGACCTCCTGTTACACACTTCCGTCCTCTTTCACGAAATCATTCCCACAAATTCCAAGAAAGCGAGAGGAAAGATGTTACACATCAAAAATGTAGCGGTCGTTGTGCGTCGGTAGCTCGTTAGCGCTTAGACTTAAATAAAAAAAGATTGTATTTGATTAGGTGGTATGTATAAAGTGCTAACACACGTACGGATTCGGTACGGTACAGTACCAAGTCCGTGGTCCGCTCCGTACGAAATCCGAGCGTGTGTAGAGTAGTCCGGCGAACATAATTATTATTAATTGTGTCCGTCGCGGTCCACATCGAATATAGTTCGTTCCGTACCAAAGTGCGTGTGTAGAGCAGTCGGGCGATTGTACCGGTCACCGATCTCACTGTTGCCAACTTAGCTTTTAAAGTTTCTAGCTTATTATCTCTTATACCGAGATTTACGCTAATTTTTATTATTTCCCAATTATCCCAATCATAGTTATTGAACTATAATTGGGATAACAAAATTATAATTGGGATAACCCAATTATAGTCCAGTAAAATTAGCGTAAATCTTGTAAATAGGGTTGAATTAAGGGTTAAATTTGGGGAGAAACATTTTTGGGAGGTTGGTATCACTGTACGATTTAAATTGATTGCTGGAATGATCTTCGTCGTCAAAAAACAGCACTGTAAATAGAACTCTACGCTAATACAATAGAACTAAAAATCGAACACTCGAGTGGCGAGTTTTTAATTCGGTCTGCCGGACCAAATCCGTGCGTGTGTAGCGACACCGGATCCGGTACGCGGATATGGTCCGCGGACCAAGTCCGAGTGTCTGTTAGCACTATAGTCTTCAATGCTTTTGTGTAAAAACTTTATTGTTAGTACTAGCGCCACAAACGAAAAAATCTAACGCGAGAATACTTTACAAAGCCAGGCATTGTTAACTTATAGGACTGAACACTATTTCACAGAAAAAGAGACTCGACCGATTCGATGCCTATATTCATTTTATTGGGCGTGCAATTCTTAAATTTTGAAAATAAATCTTTCACAAAATTGGTCGTAGGTAATTATTGTACCTATCCTCTTCATTGTGTCTATCAAACGCACGGTATTATGTGTTAACTACTAAGGTAGTATGTGAAACTTTATATTTATTAATGAGCTATGCAAACGAAGTAGCGGATTTCATACTAACCGAACATATGGAACCCTATTTTTTTAAACGGAACGCAAAGATAAAATAGCCTATATCTTACTTTACAACACAACTATCTGCCAGTGAAAGTCAATTTAAACAAGATTAACTCGTTTAAAGTATAAGAGATATCGCAAAGTGCCTGCTCGAACAGTTTCTAAATAATTTCCTTTGTACTTGAGATCTATACACATTTTTGTAACTTTACCAAATTTTATCCATATATATATTTATAATTACAGAAGCTAGGAGAGTGGACAGACAGACAGACGGACGGACGGACAGACCGAAACTATAAGGGTTTCCTTAAGTATTACGGGACCCTAAAATAGTTTTTGACACACCTTCCTCCACATAAACTTTAACTGTGCCAAATATCATCCATTCCTCCATTGTTCTCACAATTCTCGACTGTACTAAAAGTTTTTGCTCCACGTATAGATTATGTTGGCATAATATTATAGTGGTTGGTTTTGTTATAATTTTGAAAAAATACTCGAACGTAATATTCTGCAACCGTCACGAAAAGGCTTCTCGTTATTTGCAATATTTATCATATTTACTTTCCAAATATCACATAATATATCATCCTAAATCCTAACACAGGCAATAAAATAGTCCGTCTTATACAAGTCAACTACGCCCAATACAAACAAAATCAAAAAATCGTCCTTTCCCGTTGAATATTTAAAATGGCCTAGCAATATTTATCTCAAATATTCTTATATTCAAAGTATCTTAGAGTGCTGTAGTATTATCCCTGTTTGGTTATCCTCTCAAGCATAACAAGTAGATACCTAAGAGGAAGAGAATACAAGATGGGCGCATACACACTACATTTTATTTAACCAACGGTCCTTTATATTTTTAAGTGAATAAGCAAGTATACTTTATGCAATAAACTACTGAAATTCTTTCTCCTTTATTTAGGAAATTGTGAAATGTTTACCAGTTTAAAGTACCGACTTCAAATATAAGAAGATTGCGTAGAGAAATAGTTGATTAATTTTTGGAGAATTTAAAAGGCAAACTATTTCGACACTAATAATTATTTCATACTTTTTAGTGATTTTGAAGAATGTCACTTTTGAAGTCGGTTTATATATTATATATTTTAATTTTTTTCTTTTTTCTTTTTAGTGATATTATAATATTATGACCTGGGGGACCGAGCTTCTCTCGGAGTTTTAGTAGGATGATAAAATATAGTTTTAGTAGGAAATAAGAAATATAAAAGAAAGGAAATAAAAAGAATCACAAAATTATTTATCTGACCGGGATTCGAACCCGAGACCAATTCGCAAGCAACGCACAAATTAACTACCTACCTCCCCCACACCGGTTTCGGTGACGGTGGCCGGTTTCATTGAAACCAGACCAGTTACGCAGGAGTATTTTATAGTCCCCAAGTGTGTGCGCAGTACATAAGAGCACTTTCTTTTCCTTTACTCTCATAACCCAGTGGGACGGATAACCGACACGACTGCGAGAGATCAGGCGCAGGTCCAACTTTTTACATGCCCATACGACGCATGGATCATCTTTCTTGTCAGACAATCAAGTGATCAGCCTGCATTGTCTTAACCAAATTTGGAAACAACATTTTTTGTTGTTCCAATGCGGGAATCGAACCCACAACCGCCGAGTCGAAAGCCAAGCTCTAACCACTAGACTACGGGGGCTGTTTCCGTTACCATTCTACAACGCACAAATTACCATTCTAACATCCAGCTGAGGTACTTTTTATCGCGGCGAAATGTACGGTTCCCACGAGGATTTTTTTGCGCGCACGATGTCGCAGGCAACATCTAGTATAATAAAAACATGTTTGTCAACGTCAATTATAAGCACTTATGCACAAAATACCTCCATGAAGTTAGTTGGAGCAAGAGGAGCACACTCACGATTTCTTAAAAATGAAATCTTTCATTAAAAGTGCCTAGTGTTGAATCGGCCGGCCCCGTGTCTCAGATTAGATCGTAGTTAGTGATTATTTTCTTTTTTTAGATAAAAATTATTAATCCCCTTTTCCCTTATTCATTTATTACATATACTGCAGGATCAATTTTCATTAATCTTTTTTGGAGTGTTGTGTTGACAGGAAAAGTTGCGCGGAAATTAAAACTGTGTAAGAAAACTTAACGAGCATTATTAACTTTTCTAATAAGATTTTTTTGTTTTCTTGAAGATTTTTGTCTTGTATTTGCCAGCTACTCTTATTAAATATTCCACCTCAACAAATCTAGCATTGAGCAATACGTCAACTGCAAGCAATACATAACACCATTTGATATGTTCCACGAGAAATTTCAAAACGTTGGACTTTCCACTTCCTGCACCACGGGTGATGAATAACAATGATTGGCTTTCTTGCTCCTGCATATCACTTTCCACAGCTGCACCTGTGTAAATTTTTATAAAAGGTCTCTCCGTTGGACTTCTAGATTTTAAATATTTTCCAAGAAGACTTTGGAAGAAGTCGTCTGACATTCGCATACATCTTCACAACAGCTCTTTAAATAATTCCAAAATTACCAAACGTGTATCTTTAAAGACTGACAACTTCCATCCAGTTCTTTTGGAACCAGGGTATACATTGACATAATGTCACTTTTTGGTAGCATATACTTTACGTTACAATTATTACGTTTAAATTATGGACCAGTTGATACGCTGTATATAATGCTGGTGAAGATGGGACTAGTGAATGTTCAAAGGTGTAAAAGACTAAAGAATTATGATGAAATAGGTACTTCCCCTATCATATAGATCAGTAAAAGACTAACGGAAGTACTTATTTGATTATGTATGATGATGGTAATGGTAATGATGATTATTCAATAGTAACATATGCTTGCAGTTCTATAAACAATGCTAAAATTTCTAAACGTGTATCCTTTAAGACTTAGTTCTGTTTAGTCCTTTTGGATCCAGGGATGTCACAACAATTCACTTTTTGGTGGTTGTCAATGTTCAAAGAATTTTTCAAGTAATCTCAGTGACTTCAGTGTAAAAGACTATAAGAAATACTTATATTACCATAATAACATGATGTATGATGTGATGATGGTGGTGGTGGTGATGATTATTTAATAGTGATATATGCTTGCAGTTCTTTAAACAATGTTGAAATTTCCAAACGTGTATCTTCAAAGACTGAGGAATACCGTTGAGTGCTTTTGGATCCAGGGTATACCTAATGTTGTGCACATTTCACTTTTTGGTGGTATCTGCTCGAGACACTTAAAAAAAGTCAAAATCACTATAGATGTCCCTATAAATTTTGGGGACTTCTCTCGATTCCTCATGGATCCCATCACCAGGTCTACCATTTGGTGACGATGGGGCCAACTTGGGAGTCAACCTTTTAAAATAAAAAAATAATTTTGAAATCGGTCCACATACGGCGGAGTAATCGCGTAACATACACAGAAAAAAAAGATACACACGAATTGAGAACCTCCACCTGTGCTTTGGAAGTTGGTTGAAAATGTTACATGCCGGAAAATAATAATCAGTTTTCGTGTTTGAAGTACAGAAACCGAGATAGTAAATCTTCTAAAATTAATTACATTTCAACTAATTCTCATAAAGCAAAAGGAATACAAGAGTTTTAATTATTTTCGCTCACCTGCCTGAGGTAGATACGACGGCATAATAATTTGATTTCGCTCGCTATACGAAGGAATTATTCAAAAAAACCGGAGAAAAACTCATAAAGCTATTACTTCCCTTGAAAACGGCTGACGTAGCGTTTACGGCGTACGAAGCACAAAATTAATGTAAGAATCCGCCTAAACTTCGAATTCTTTAAATTAGTACGCAATAAAAATTTAATCATCGGTATTAATTTGTGGAGGGACCCTCGAGGGTCTTTTTCGACTTTCACTGAAAATATTTATGTACCTACATAAAAATGGTAGTAGCTACATTGTATATTAGTAATCTATAAATGTAACAATTAACATAATTGGTGTATGTTGTATGTGAAATAAAGTAAACTTCTGAGTAACTACCTAGTACTTAGGTAGGTAGGTATTGGCATACTGCATAGGTATGCCGTATGCCGACGTTCGCCAGGGGCACTTTACACTTATGGTGTCGTAAGTTATGCTAATTGGTCACCAGATGCTGAAGATGATTTTGTTATAAGGTTTATATTAAAAATACTAGAAAACTTTCAATTGTAGACTGTCCTTGGTTTGTTATGCAAATTTTCATCTACATTTGAGTCTGAATTAAACCATTTTCTCATTTCAGGTAAGAGTCAAGCGCCGAAGGAAAGCTTCATCTACTTGTGAGTACTAGATATAAGTGACTTATTTCAGTAATGGGGTTTTCGTTTCAGTTTATTTATCTATGCATATAAAATTATTACACATATTTCTTCTAAATGACTGACTGACTGACGGATCAACGCACAGTCGAAACTACTAGTTGTAGGGACCTGAAATTTGGTAGGTGTGTTCTTTGTATGACGTAAGCATTCGATATAATTATTCTATCCGAAATTCTACACCTAAGGCAAAGATTATATTATTATTATCTTATACTTTAAACGAGACGATCTTGTATATATATATCGGCATCTGGACAACGGCTACAAGTATCACCATGACATTTAGTATGCAAGGAGTTAGTGGGGGAGAAAAATCGATCTAGCCAGGTCTTATTCCTTAGAAACTGCGCATTTTTAAGCAATATAACATATTATATTGCTTAAAAATATTTTTATTTCGTCGTGCAACAATAGATATATCAATAAATAGCTTTTGCCCGCAGCTTCGTCCGCGTGGGAGAGTGTTCGTGGCAAAAAACTTCTTTAGCAAATATACCTGCAATATAGTAATAGCACACAGTAACAATATATACTTTATAATACATTTTCACACGTACTTTTAATTTTAAGATAGATAAGAATAGTTAAATTGTATCCGTCTAAATACCTTCTGTAAATATCACATTATTTTTGATAATTTTTTCAAACTTACAATGGGTATATGCCATATGCCATCTTTTTTTTTTTTTTTTTATTTTATCGTTCTACTAAACCACCGAGTAAAGCTCGGTCTCACAGGTACTATTACTAACGTCAAGAATTGTAATCCCACCGATTTACACAAATCCTCACACATCTCGCGGCTGTGTGTGCGTGGCTGATCGAATGCGGAGGCGGCCAAGGCGTGAGTTTTTTCCAGCCAGGACTTTCGTTCGCAGGGCTGGGGGCTAGTCATTTCGTGCTTTGACATATTTGACAATATAATTGCATAATATATATAATAGATTTGTCTGAAGAGTTTTGCCGGGGAATTCAATGGATGACGTTATGGATTTTGCATTTCTTTCATAAATTTGTGTTATTTCGGTTCTTAATATGTAATATTGGTTGGATATTAACCATTAAATATTCGTTAACGTGCACAAGTGTGGGCAAATGGTACAACTTCTAAAAACGTGCTATTTTGAGTTTCCCTCCAAAACTCCCTAGGAACTTTCAGTAAAGCTTTTACCACTTTACTGAATCGACTGACATAACTCATGGACTGCACTGACTATTTATTTGGACTTTGGACTAGACTTTAGACTTGACGATTTAGGAATTCGGTGTTGAAAATTGAAACGAAAGTTCTATTTTCGCCTTTTTAACTTGACACTGGCAAATGGTTATAAGCCGATGCCATATATAAATAATAATAATAATAGATTTCTTTGACGTGACGTTTAATATTATTTCGTTGTCAAACTAAGGCTATGTCAATATGGCTGACATTCGCCGGTGCTCGAGCTGTCATTTGTAGAGAGTGTCGCCCCTATGCCTAAGGTGAATAACCTAACCAAGAGCACACACACTACCGTGCTTTTGATAGGTACAATTTTTGTAACACGTTGACGTTTGTCAAGCTGTCACTATCCAAGACATTTACATTTACACAAAAAAAATTTGAAGCATAAATTTATATTATATGAATTATTATTATCCAACTTTAAACTTTAAATAAGCAATTCTTGTACTTAATAATATTATACTAATAATATCTACGGACGCTTCACACCACGCAAATCTAGCCCCATGCTAAGCATCCGAAGAACTTGTATTACACAAAGAATTCAAAACTAAAGGTAAGGCTATAACGTAAATTTGACAGAACAAATTTTCGTTTATGAAAATTTTTTCTGTCAAATTTAAAAAAAAAAAAAGTTTAAAAGTCAAAGTGTCAAAAGTTTTTTGTGATTTTTTTTTTAAATATCTATTCTCATCTTTATTTCCGGACACGTAAAACAAAAACTCCGTGTTATACAGCCTGGCGACAGACAGACAGACAATTGGATGGACTGTAAAATCTCAGTGATAGAGTTTTTACCCTATAGGTACGGAACATGACTATTTTCCGAAAGTTATATTATAAGTACTGTCGCGGACAAATTTTGAATTCCCTGGTATGCCGTATGGTAGCCATCTGTCTATAGAGAAATAATTAAACGACTTTTATGTCGAATACAAAACTTCTTTACATAGACATACACTAATGTTATTGCTATAGCTGATGCAAAATTTTGCTAGACCAGTATCCTAATATTTCCCTTTCACAGCACATCACAATAGAGATCAATATGACTTCAACATTGAGTACAAATAAAATGTATGCTTGGTACAATTTTGACTCCAGCATGCACGTCGACGCCCAAATTCTTTTCAACCATTTTCCGCTCCGCCTGAATGGTTAGCATTCGATTTTATCATACAGTGCCCAGATTTTATTTGGTACTTTTATTTAACCCAACAAATGTTAGTCCCTTTTTATGGTTCCGTACCCAAGGCTAAAAACGGGATCCTGTTACTAAGACTCCGTCCGTCCGTCTGTCCGTCAGTCTGTCTGTTGACTATAACTCCTGAAGTAACAAAGTTATATAAGCCGTTATAGTTTTCCTTTAAAGTTTATCACATAGACTTTTTCTAGATTTTTCGAGCCAGCTTTTGGGGGCAAAAAGCGGCAAAAATGCGCTTTAAAGTTCAATATCTCGTAAACATATATTTAAATCAAAAATTCGTTTTAGCAACTTGTCAAAGTTTTAAAATACCTAACCGATGATAACATACACTATGGGTAGACGTGAGAAAAAAATCATCCCCATTTACGTGTAGGCACCCAAATACCCCAAAAAAATATTTTTCGTGATTCTATTTACTACTTTGTCGAAGTGGTATGTAGTAAGTAAATACACATTATTAATACAATATTATATAATACAATATTATAATATAATACAATATAAGGTACATTTTTCAGATTTATTATTTTGTAACTATTTATTAGCAATATTGTTTACTAAGGAATAACAAAGCTCAGGCTAGTTAGCACCTATAATCGAGTCTTAAGCCGAAAGAACCAAATACTCATTAGATAACAAAAAAGTACATACATATAAACTTATTCGATGATAAGGAAACCTTAAAGCTATTCACACCAATAAATACCTAATTACAATTGCAGTTGATTTGACTTTTAATTGAAGCTTCTTAGCTCCCAGCTAAGTTTAATAATTGGTTACTTCGTCTGTTCGTCCTACAAGTTTCGTCCTAATAGGACGAAGAGGCGATTTTCAATTTTTATTACTTTTTGCATTAGTCATTTCGACATGTAATCTAATTCGTATCGTAATGTAATTCATTTTTGTGACTTTTAAATTTTAGTGAGTATGGTTTGCAAGTTACTGGTTGTTTTCAAAATAAAAGAAAATTAGTAGCTTTGTATGAATATTATTATTAACTTAAAAACAGCCAGGATGCATTATGTAAGTTTAGCGTTTGACTAGATAAAATCATTAACATCAGTCTTGTAAAGTAACAATTATTATTATTAAAATAAATCACAAATACAGGGTTTTAGGTTACCCTAATGATATACCGTCTTAAGTAGGTGTTTATCCTTAAGGGAATATTATAATATTATAGTTCCCTTGATTTCCTATGTTTTCTTCAATGAACGCATATTCCAAAATTAATATTTTACGAGATTTTGGACGTTTAAGTTTATTAATAAAATTAGCGTTCTTTTTTATTCTCCATACTACTATCTGAAATAATGTGTCTAAGTTTTTCACCATTCATTCTGAATATGAATGTTATCCTTAATTGTTATATTTGGTTGAACAGCTGTTTAAGCTTAGATGTTTTTCTACATGTTTGCAGAGTAGCTGATTTATATTTTTTTAGATATGCCTCAAAGAAAAATGAACAAAAAAAAGGAAACTAGTGATTTTTTTTTAACCTTCTACTACGACTTAGTTTTCTTAGTTAGCGGCTTTAATGGTATTATTAATATTAAAAGAATATTAAAATTATTAAACTACAAGTTATAAATGAGTATTTTCTTTGCTGATATTACCTCATATATTTTTGTTAGAAAACAATAGAATATAAAAATGGGACGAACTGACGAATGAAAAAATCACAAAAAAAAAATTCGTCTTTTCGTCCTATTAGGACGAAAATTTGAGGACGAAAAGACGAACGACTCGTTTAATTTACTTGGCCGGAACATGCTCGAATCTCGAAAAGATTCGCCCTCTCGCTCGTAGACTACAAATTATCTCGAAAACCTATCTGAAGGAAATTGGCGAAGTGAACGATTCACTTGATCTAATATATAGCGAATCGTGTTAGAGAACAATCACGTCGAATTGCATTGAATTAATAAGGGATAAGAGATTGCTAACGTTTTTTATTCAATATCGAGGTAAAATTGTCAACTAAAATTAAATAATAATAATCAATATTTAAAAACTATAACCCTATAATTACAAATCTACTAACACCTAATAAGGGAGAAGACTACATTTAAAATATTTAGTTTTAATGAAACTAAATATATACTCAAAAGTAATGAGGCATTACTACTATTATTATATATTATATATTATAATACATAATATATTAATATTATTATATTATTATCATATACAAAAACATTAATTATGGAAAGTATTAACTTAAACCTTCACTTAAACGCACAAATATCAGAGATATTTACAAATATGTTCCTGCGGCCTTATACTTCATACACTTTTACGTAGGCGTTACGTCACAACTAAGTACGAGTTTAGTGAGGGGCGTTTTCACGAGAATAGCGAAATTTTGTATACAAATTGCTGTTACCTTTGAAAATATTGACTTTTGATATACTGTTTCTTCTGAGAAGTTACACATATTTAAGAGTACTTGATCTATTTATTTATTTAAGAGTAATTAATTTATGCAATAAAAACAGTTCAATCATCTCGCCTATTTATACATTCATAAGGAAATAAGGAAAACTCATTCTGCGGCTATAGATATTTTTATGAGATATATATTGTTGAATATTTGATTTTACAATGTGCGTATAAAAATATTTACACACATAAAATGAGTTTTTAGCTTCCACGTTATTTCGAAAAAATGGAATTAATTTTGACATCGCGAAACACCGCGCCATTACCGTGTCAACATTATTTTTCACTCAAGTTTAATTTTGCGTACATTAAGCCTTAAAGCAATTTGAGCAAAACATTTATAGCGTTCAATTTAACTTATCGCACTTCCGAACCGCCAAAAAGTATTAATTTTATCGACATTTTGTGTTCCACTCGAATTCAATTAAGGTGAAATTCTAAATTTGTAACACCTTAAGTCGAAACAATAGAACCAACCTCGAAGTAAGCACAATCCCTAAATAACTTGTATAATACGTATAGCCTCGATAGATAGCAGACGCTCACAACTTTGATTAATTTAAAGAAGATGGTCTAGCCTGACTTTTCAAGTTTGAAAGTAAACAACCGCCTCCATTTTTTGGAAGTCGATTAAAAATATGATTTACCTACTAAAGATAAGTAATATTCATAAACTTTATCCGAGAAAATCTTGTATATGTATATATAATCGGTTTCTCGAAAAGGACTGCAAGTATTACCATGAAATTTATTATGCAGGGAGTCTTAACCCAGGGAAATCGATCCTTTTCCTTCGTCTGGCAACAATATATCAAAAATTTTGACTCTATACTATTATGTCAGTTCGATTGGCAGTTTGATATGCTCATTATGTTTAATTTATGCTTTATTCGAAAATTCTGAATCTCGTGGGTTCGAACCCTGGTATATTTTTGTGATTCCATTTTTTTTTATCTATTAGAGTTGCAAGCAAAGCTCGGTTACCCAGGTACTAACTTTTAAGGATGCATTTACAAAATGTGTTGTTTGACAACGGCCGAGTACGAACTGGTATTTTTAGAACTGTTTTGTGCAATAAATCTAGACAGTGAAAAAATAAAATACACCATAATGCCACTTATTAGGATTCATACATTAAGATGCCACTAATTCAAGACACGTAAAAAATTTGAGGATACTTTTTAGGCTTTTTCCAAATCAATACTAAATCTAAATCCATCAATAGTTCGATTAACCAAATTTAAAGGTGGTTATCAAACTTATAAATCACTTTGGAAGCTGATTATACGAAAATCTTAAAAGGCCGGCAACGCACCTGCATCTTCTGATGTTGCGAGTGTCCATGGGCGACGGTAGTTGCTTACCATCAGGTGACCCGTTTGCTCGTTTGCCCCCTTATTTAATAAAAAAAAAAAAATGGTTAACCTCACATTTATTACAACAAAAACTATACCCCACACAATGGGTCAGAATGAGATATTTTTTTTTTAAATAGTTTGTAGGTGTAGTGATGGTTGTAGAGTGCAGGTGTAGGTGTGTTGTTGGTGAAGATGTTGGTGTGAGTCAAATATTGTGTAGTTGCTTATTTGTTTCAGTTCATAGTTAATACAGAACAACGTGTGAAGTACCTATTAGTCATGAGGAAATAATATTATAGACATTCTTTGTTAAAATCTTAAAAGTCACACAAAATATAAAATATCTTAAAACAATTCTTCATAATAATTTGAAATCGCTTTTTGTCCCTGGAGTAAAAGATTTTTGTATAGGCTTACGCTTTTAGCACAAATATTTTAAATTTACTATTAAAATTTACGCAAGTAACTTTTACATTTGAACCGTAGTAGAAATAAAAATAAGCAAAAGAATAACAAAGTGTTGGTTGTGAATTGAATAATTCAAATTCGTTAAAAAAATAATCACAACAATATCTGTCTAGAGGTAAAAGTCGATGGATCTTATTTAAGTACTAACGAATACATTGACACCTCGTTTATTTTAATTTCGTTTTCAAAATCGCACGAGTAGTGCTCGCACGAGTAGACGCTATAGTGGACAAACATACATACATAGAATGCTTATGCGGTAATGATTTATTACAATTCCTTTTGGCTTCGCCGTAGTCGAGTAATGAAAAACTTTGTTAATTTTAATTTTCTTATTACAGTGAAAATATTTAATGTGGAGTTTGGAACAATAATGGAAGTTTAATTTAGGAAAGTCATTACACCGCAGTAAGTGAGCGAGTAATAGCATGCCGAGTTTTATACTTCAGCGGTGTCTTGAAATTCTACGGCGAAACTCCCGAGTCGTTTTGTCTTAGATTATGTAATTGCAGTGTGATCTATGTACAGTCAAAAGTGCAAAAAAGCACCGGGTTGTACTACAAGGAACCTTTATAGTTTCGCTCTATCAGACGTCTGTCTGTCTGTCCGCCCGTCTAGCTTCTGTAATATTAAAATAAATAAATAAATAAAATAAATAAAAAACTTATTTGACTAATTCGGACATACACAACAAGTTATTATATACATTACAATAAAAACACAATAAAAGAATATTAAAATAAGATAAATAAATAGCATAAAATGGTAATGGAATAATATTAAACATTTTAATACTAGGTTCTGCCAGAATCAGATGGTCGGTAGTGCAGTGTAATGTCTAATGATGATCTTATACTTTAAATGAGACAATCTTGTAGGTATATATAATATTATATATAATCGGAATCTCGAAAACGGCTGTAAATATTTCCATTAAATTTAGTTTGCAGGGAGTTTTGGGGAAAAAACGATCTCTCTAGACTGGAAAACTGCGCATTTTTATGTTATATATGTTATTTCTTACGTCGTGCAACAATTGATTAATAATTTTGACTTTATAAATGTCAGTCCGAGTGGCAGAATGGCATGCTTATGTATAACTAGGGAAATTGGTTTTTATACAATATCTTAATAATAATTTAAAACTTTCATCCCATATTTTACCCTCTTAGTGGTTGAATATTAGAAAACGCTGAAATACGTAACTCATTATTTTTCCGTACTCAATAATAAGCAAATCGTTCCTAAATAACTTTCTTTCCCTTTTTAGCCCCGTTAGAGGACGAATTTTAATAAAATTTAATACATCAATTCTGTTAAAGAATGTTTGTGCAAAATTTGAAGAAGATAGGACCAAGGAATCATGTTTCCCCATACAAACTTTTTCCCCCTTTTTCACCCCCTTAGAAGTCGAATTTCGGAAAATCCTTTCTAATCGGATGCCTAGGTTATACAAAGAGTTCAAGTTTCCGGTCTCTACGGTTAGCGGTTTAGGCTGGGACTATATGCTCCGGAAACCGGAACGCCGGTGACTCTATTAGCGCTGAGTTTTATTTTTAGTGCTCTGAATTTTCACCGGCGTTCCGGATTCCGGAGCATATAGTTCCAGCCTTAGACTGTGCGTCGATCCGTCAGTCATTCAGGACTAAGGATTTTATATATTGTATAGAAGATAGATAGATCCCACCAAAAACATTTTCATGTAAAGTGATTCCAAGATCGCACTGTCAAAAAGTTATCAGATCTTATGTAAAACCAAGCTTTTGACTCTACACTTCTTAACTCTACAAGACTAACTTCACAAACTCTACACCTTAGTCAAGTTATCTGACTGGCTTTCAGTATTTCAGCTATTAAGCATCAGACTTTGCGATGTTGGCAAATTGGTCTAGGGTTTGAATCCCGGTCAGACGATTTTTATATATTTAAATGTGGGAGAGCCACGCTTCGACATGAATGGGTCGGTTCGACCGGGTAACTACCACGGCCTCACAGAAAACCAGCGTGAGGCTTGCTTTATTTCGCCGAGTGAGTAAAATTACCTGAGGCCCACGGGGTGTTGGGGATTTTAAGGACATCAGAGGAGTTACAAGTGTAATTCCTCTGGTGTTGCGAGTATACATAGGCGGTAGTAATCGCTTACCATCACGCGATATGTCTGCTCGTTTTTGGTTCATTTATTAAAAATAAAAATAATATTTTCTTTTTTTATATTTTTTGTCCGTACTAACAATAAAAGTCCGAGCGAAGCTCGGTCTCCCAAGTACTTATTAATATTGTCCGAATCTTTTGGTTCAAAAAATATACTAACAGAATCAATGACTTCATAAGTAGTCTATTGAAGGCAAGCATAAGCGTGATACAGCGTCCATATGGCATCCATGAGAAATCGATACTCCACAAAATTATAATGACGTTCATAGTAATTTCAACTTTTATATTAAGTAAAATTTTGTGCGAAGCTGTACCCTAGATCTAAAAGCACTGAAAGTCTTTAAAGATACACGCTTATAAATTTCGTCATTGTTTAAGGAACTGCAAGTATATGCTACTTACAGTAATCATCATCATCATCATCGCCTCCATCTTCTTACGATAGACCTACATATTATTATGGTTACATAGGTGCCTACTCCTCATAGTTTAGTATACCGATATCAATGTAATTGATATTTTGCAATAGCCAAAATTATATTATATTTAATGCTGACTGCTACATTTTTTCAAACGACTACTACAATAGATAATAATAATTATTTATTAACAAATTGTGTAACCATTATCATCACTGGTGATTGTTTATTTGGTCCACATATCGGTAATGCTTATTTGGGGAAATACCACAGCCTCTCAGAAAACCTCACAGCATAAAATCGCTCGAGTTTGTTTTTCCGAGATAGTAGGATACCGGAGGTTTTTTTGTATTAATAACTTTCTTAAAATGTGTGTATTAAAATGAATGTAACTAAAAAGAGGAAAAATATTATTTTTAAACAAAAAATGCATACTGACTTCCAAAGTAAAAATACACAATAAAGTATGAAAAAAAATTTATTTTCCAAATAATTCCTCTTTTAAATTCGGCAAATTTTTTAATATTTCCCTACTCAATCTTCATATTTTTGAAGTCGGTACCATGGTGTCTACAAAAAAGATCGATGGCATAGATATGTGTATCCTTAAGGATAGGTTACTATACCCATTCTAAGTTTAAAAAACGATCACTAATATTGTGGTATTTGCAGAAGCTAATTAGACGAATACAATATTACCTAATCCTTATGTAGGAGATATATTAAAATCAAAAAGTACGTGTGAAATTTTATTACAAGTATATATTTTTACTCTGTGCTATTACTATATTGCAGTAGGTATATTTGCTAAAGAAGTTTTTTGCCACGACACTCTCCCACGCGGGCGAAGCTGCGGGCAAAAGCTAGTATGCCTATAAACGGCTTACTTTTTTCGTACATACAAGTATCGCATCCAAAGTGAATGTTGACCGTTAAACGCTAAATATTAAATTTAATTAACGTTATTAAGCAATATACTCATTGAAGCTTGTAGTTAATTTTGCTTTATTAAATTTAAATTAGATATATTCTGCTTCGCCGAATTTTATCGACTCGCTGATAGGTTTTTGTATTTAATTATGTAAATACAGCCAGTTATAAAGTGAAATATGCAAATATAATATTATGTTATGTTTTACGCGTTCATGCCAGCTATATTATCACATATCTATTAATTACTGCTAGCGCATACATCTTCTATTAAATATCTATTATATAAATATCTATAATATAAAGTAACATGTCCTGACAGATTCATCAACGCCGAGGCTACCTTTTGTGACGTATAGGTCCACTAAAGGGGTAAAAAGGGGTATCCACGTTTGAATGTAACTTTTTTGTTTGTGGTCAGAGATGTTTGGAATCTCGAGATGTTGCTCTTTGGCATGATTTAGTAAAACTCTAATTCACAACATAACTTAGTATGGGGATAAAATATTAAATGAGCATTTCGGCTTGGAACTTTGTAAATGTGCTTACTTGGATATGAACTTACAGGGATGAACTGGAGGGGGGGTTAGAATGTATTTTCTTTCAGAGTCACACTCATGCTTGACCATTTTATTATATGTGTTGTATATTTTTGGAATGGTCTCTTCAAGCTCTTTATTTTGATACCAAACACCTTCTGCAGTCAGGTAATAACATACATAGACAGCCAAAATCATTATCCTTCCTTTTGGCTTCGCCGTATCGGGCATAAAGGGTAAACGAAGTTGCGGACACCAGCTAGTATGTTTATAAAATAACATTATAATTGGGATTTCGACCAACTAGGTCGAAGATATTGAGCTTTTGATATGGCATGGACCTAGAATGTGACGTCAACTTTCACTATTTTCTCATTGTTAAATCGCGAGAAATATTTTAAAATCCACTTATTACGAATTTATCATTTTTAAGAACAAAATGGATATATAAAATCATACCTAATTAATACGCGACCATTTAGTAAAGGGGATAACAGATTAAACTTTACAGAAACCTAATACCTTTCTTCCTATCTGTAAGATAGTGCGGCAGGTTTTTCTGTAATTTATATATAAGTATAAAATGTAACATAATGTAAAATAAATAGAGAGGTTTAGGCAGGAAAATAATCGTCATACTTTATATGGGCGAGTTTGTGTTGAGCGAAGCGTCACCCAAACATGAGATCATTTTTTTTACTTTGAGTATGAATAAGTAGTAGATATACTACACAAAATATCCGTAATCGATTTTATCAAACCTTCCATTATATTTCTGAAAATGCTGTACATAATTACGTATACTTTAGAAAGTTTAGATAATATATAATATATCCTTACCTATATTGTATGTTTCGTCTATTCGTCTGTTACGCAATCACGCCTAAACCACTGGACGGATTTTGATGAATGAAATAAGTTTAAAAAAGGAGAGAGACTTATACATTCCATACATGATCAGTTGACGTATCGTACGAATAAATTATTTGTCTCAGTCCTCGTCTTTATTTAAACGAGTTAAATTACTTCATCGCGTATTCGTACCATAATGTGGAAGATGACTTCAAGTAAAATATTGAGTTGAATTGATATACTCAGAAATATTGAGGTGTTACAATTTGATAAATGTAAAAAATATAATGTGTTAATTTTCTTTTTGCTAAATTAGTAAACAAAACCTACGACCATTAATTTACTTATATCATATACCAAAACATTAATTATGGTAAGTATGAACTTAAACGCACAAATATCGGTGATATTTACAAGTATATTCCTGCGGCCTTGTACTTCATACACTTTAACCTAGGCGTGACATCACAGACAGCTAGGTGCGACTTTGGTATGGATCGTTTTCACGAGACTTGCGAAATTTTGTAAACAAATCGCTGTACCTTCGAAAATATTGACTTTTGATAAATTGTTTCTTCTGAGTAGTTACACATATTTAAGTGTGAAATTTTTATGCAATAAAAAATAACATTAATGTAGCCTATTACCGCCTTACGAATATAAATATTTAAACAGTAGATGGGCAATACAATGTTTTGTCCTTATCTGATACGTGGGAAAAGTCGCTTGACCAGACAAGGACAAAACATTGTATTGCTTATCCATTGTGTAAATATTTTTATTTTACTTATAATGTTTACGGGGGGGGGGGGGGGGGGGGGGGGAGTATGTGTTATACAGTCCACATGTCCTGTACACAGTCGCAATTGTGGAGTGAATAACCCATTTCCAATAATCCCGTGATCCTTATTTACTGGCTTTTCGCGGTATTGACTTCCTTTTCGCTTTCGAAACATTTGCCAATACCTTCGATATTTCTCAGCATTTTATTTCAACACAAATACACGCCATGTAACATATTTTACGGTGACGCACTTATGTTTTGTTATACTATTTTTTACACAGTCTATGTATGTATGTATGTTTGTACCACCGTAGCGCCTAAGCTACTGGTCCGATTTTAATAAATGAGGTGTCAATAGATTCGTAATAATAGCCCAGGTAACATAGGCTATATAATTTACGTAGTCGGGTTGTAGTTTTTTTTTTTTTAATTTTAGTTATTCCACGATCGAAATGTCAGGCACAATCCAATACTAATTGTTAAGTATAGTTTTTACAAACCAATTTAATTTACAACTTCAATTAATTCCTAGGTTCAATACAAAGTGGTTGGCATCAATAAATTTTATCAATAAATGGAAACTTCAATTTCAATGAAAGAGAAAACGTTAAAATATTGAACAATAAAGAATAACAAACGTTACAAGGAATGCAAAAAATTCTTGAATAACGATAGAAAACTGGCCCTTTAAAAGTTGGTAGCTGAACCTGGAATGCGCTATGCTCCGATAACATTGAAAATAACTTGCACCGTGAAAAGAATGAACTTAAACTTAAAAATTCCCATTAAGTGGCAGTCGCTCAAACACTTTGGAAATTAGATAGCTGTCAATCAACTTGAACTATGAGCATTTCATCCTGATGTTCCTCATACATACCGGTTTGCCGCATCTTAACTAAACTAAAAAAATGAAACGATACTCGACACGGCGCTGCATTTTTAAGATAATAAAGAATAACAAACGTTACAAGGAATGCAAAAAATTCTTGAATAACGATAGAAAACTGGCCCTTTAAAAGTTGGTAGCTGAACCTGGAATGCGCTATGCTCCGATAACATTGAAAATAACTTGCACCGTGAAAAGAATGAACTTAAACTTAAAAATTCCCATTAAGTGGCAGTCGCTCAAACACTTTGGAAATTAGATAACTGTCAATCAACTTGAACTATGAGCATTTCATCCTGATGTTCCTCATACATACCGGTTTGCCGCATCTTAACTAAACTAAAAAAACGAAACGATACTCGACACGGCGCTGCATTTTTAAGATAGCATTTATAAGATATTCAAAATTGAAATTTGTTAATTACACAAGAAGATACACATTTAATTGTAAGAGTTCGAATGTTAAGTTGCACCGCGCAGCACAGCGCATGTGCAGTGTACGACTGATGTCATATGAAACATGTATTTGTTTGTGTAGTGAATAAAGTTCAATTTTAAATAGCTCTTCTTAATTAAGCTAGCGTCGAGTATCGTCGCGGTGTGAACTGGCCATAAGCGAAACTAATTAAGAAGCGAGCGTAGCTCCAATCTCTGTGATACACCACGATGTGAGTACCAGTTTGAATCTAGGAGACTTGTATTTTTTTATTAGGACAAAAAATATTATGTTTTGTGAATTATATTTTATTTACAAATTAGATACCTAACTAAGTATCTTATAAAAGGGCTTCGTACGTATTAGCATAATATAATATATTCCATTAGCATAGACATGTTTCTACCTCTAATAGTTTGGAAATTATTAAAAATTATAACCCCTATTTCACCCCTGGAGGACAATTTTTTAAAATTCCCCTCTTAGTGTGCGCCTACATTGTAAATTAAAACTACTGTCCAAATGTTGTCCGAACTTGTACTTTACTGCAGCGGACAAATCTTGGCGACCGCGGCGTGAAACTACATACTTATGCTATTTGAGATTTAGTTAGTGTCAGTGTAAATGACGCGTATGTGTGCGTGCGCCGATTCAAGTGGTCTATGAAGATGGTCTTCTTTTCATTATTTATATTGTGCTTGATTACGATTGCATTTCTGTAAGGCGGTGACAATGGCGCCCGCATGCGCGCGGCGTCTCGAGAACATCAAGACGACACATGCGGTAAATTAATGCAATTTAATAAATATGAACAATTCATTTGTATTAACATGTAATCGGCACAGGACTACCGTGCGTGTCCGTAGCCTCGGGGAGGCAACCTTCGATACATGGCTACTCTTCAACGAGCTTAGTAATTGTGTTTTTTCTTCCCCCATGTTTGTGTTTCCCTTCTGCTACTGTATTTAATACAATTTGTTGACATTGCATTTATAACGTCCTTTCTTTCGCGTGTTTGACAAAAGTAATTGGATAATATTATGACTTGTTGCTTTTCCCTAATAGATAAGTAGATAAATTGTGACAATTATTATACATAATATGGAAAATACCAATGATGATGAAAAAATATAAATTTTAATACTATTTAACCTGTCACTAATATGTGTGTATTAAATCGTGTGATAGTTGGTTGAGTTTCTGATATTAAATAATAATACCTAAGCTAATTTTAAATGAAAGCTTAAAATAAATAAATAATAAAAAAATAATCTATACTTTTGTAAGAGGTTGTAGGGGGCAATCCTGGATCTATGGAACCGATTTTGAAAACTATTTTACCAATAGAAGGCTACGTTATTTGTGAGTGACATAGGCTATAATATAATAACCCGAAAAATGAAAATACTTTTTCGTGGTAGCCGGATTTGCAAAAGTAAGTCGGAGAAAAACGGTCGAATGAATACGTTTCTTACTAACGCTGCCATACCGATGGAGATATATGATTAAGTCCTAGACAAGAGTTGTAGAGCTTGATTATG
>JAYRCH010000605.1:0-72065 GCA_037179445.1 Phengaris alcon alcon | reverse complement strand
GGCGTAGATATAGCCCTATCGTTGTCGTGTCCCGGAGGATCCTCAATAGAGCACGTGTCCTTTTCGTCTGAATGAGTCATCGCTTCGGAATGTTCTTTGAAACTCGATGTTTTCGGTTTGCCATCTTTACCAATGATACGAAGATCCGACATGGACGTGGCGGTAGAGAAAATAATTGGAGTCTCATATGGTGTGCCTTCCGTGGCAAAATGCTTTATTGTGTCTTCGTTAATCGAAGGACCTGGAGGTTCTGATATATCTGATCCCGTTTCGGATTGAAGTTCCGCGTAACGTAAGGAATAATCTGTGGGTTGATCTAGATCAGTCTCTTGGTAGTCACCGAATGTACTCTGATTTTCTTTTTTAGAATATTTCTTACCATCACCCTTTACCTTTTCGCTTGATTCTGTTTCAGTATTCTTCGTTTCTGAATATTTTCTGCTAAAATCTATAGGTTGGTCGCAAGAATCTAGGTCGACGTCGTAACCAGATTCTGTATAGTTAGTTCTCATATCTGTTGTGCTTCGAGGGGGTGGTATCGGTGGTTGAGTTGCGTAACGCAAGTACGTCGCGTCCTTCGATAACGGTTGAGGTTTTACAGAATCATTGCCTGTATCCATTTTCATCAGATCTCGATTTCGTGGTGTCGGTATCGGTACTTTGCCAGTTCGCGTTCCTCTTTCAAACACTGAGTCAGAATGTGTGCTTGTTACGGAATCTTTGCTTTCAGACCTATTAAAATTAGTGGAGCTTCCGCCAGGCGACGACCGGGATACCAGGGCTCCTTTTAATAATGTGTTGCTACAGCTTAGGTAGCTAGCAAGATGTGCACTATGACTCAGGGATATTTGTGAGGTTAGCGATCCCATTAGCGGAGAACTAGATGTCATTCTATGTCGTTCCAAATTCATCGCAATTTGTCTTTCAGTTGCAGTAAATAAATTTTTCTCCTCCCTGTTACTTGTGGTCGGAGAAGTGGCCGGCTCGATGTTATCGCACGTTTCCGCTAAGTTTTGATCTAATTCTTGCTCTAAAGCTTTTTGTTTCCTCGCCCCTAGAGTTGGCAAAGCCGGCAAATTCATAGTTTTGGCTGTCGTGTCTAAAGATATTATATGTGTCTTTCCCGGTTTAGAGTTAAGTAAATTTTTGAGAGCCGCCCCAGATCCCATAGCGATCATTTTATGTTTTGAGTGAATCAGACTTCGGAGCATAGGAACAGCCCCATGGTCCCAGAGAAATTGTTGATCTTGCGGACACCTAGCCGAGAGGTTCCATAGAGTACCACATGAATTACTGACAACGGTTAAACTTGGAGATTTGAGGTGCTGAAGCAAGACACTTAAACAATTTCTCTCGCGGAGAATTTGTCTGTAATCTTCGCGAACAGCGATGTGACTTGATACATTGCGCATTATTCCGCCTGCATTCTCTACAATGGCTAAAGTTTTAGTCGGAGAGTTATAGCTGAGCATTTCTACAAGGAACCCAAGGGCGCCCTCGACTGAGCATAAAGCTACTTTATTCATAGAGCAATGAGCTGTCAAATTCCATAAAGCGGATAAAACCGATTTCAGTGTCGCCTCCTTTTGACACGTCATAGCTGCCTTCGTAAGTCCTTTGACCGCTCCAACTTCTCTTAATACTTGTTTACTGTTTGTGTCTGCTCTCCAGGACAGATTTCTAAGTACTGATGCTGTCACCTAAAAATAGGAGTCATTATAGTATATATTACTATTATACATTTATATAAAAATGGAAAACATACTCAATTGAGAATTACTGCCTTCTTGCGTAACAAACATTATAACTAGAATATTATTTTAGAAATTGACATGAACCTATAAATATTAATCTTACCTGCCGCATATCATCGTTAGGCGATTCCAATTGTTCCACTAATGCAAGCATAAAATCTTTAAAAGAACATAGTAGCGATTTATTATTTCCATCACCAAATGTTAAATTTGTTAATGTCATGCCAGCATATTTTCTCATCGTTAGACATGTATTATCGTCAGTTCTGCTTCCATGTGCAGCTTGGTCACCGCTAACCAATGCTGCTAATGCTTGTAATCCACCTAATTGGCATACTACATGTCTATGTTCTTCGTCAAACGACAATTTCATCAATGCGGCTACACTCTGGCTGGGATGTTTTGTTGCATCATCTTCGATCATTTCTTTTCCCTCTTTCCTCGCTTCTACTACATCCTCGAGGACATAGCAATATTCTCTAACTTGTTCTAATAGTCTCCATACTCTTGCTTCTCTTCTACCAGCTTTATCGTCAGTCTGTGTGTGAATTATATTGCGCAATGCCTTAGCTGCACGATCACGAGTTTCCCTTGGCACTTTAGAATGAATGAGCTGTACCAATAATGGAATACAGCCAGCCTGTCTCATTGCTATGCAGCTTTCGACAGTTCTACTCATATCTAGTAGCGGGCCGCTTAGATCGGCATTAATTTCTGGTGATAAGCTCAATAAAGACATTAAAGAGCAAACGCATTCCATTTTGTTTTCTAAATTTGATGAAGGTCGAGGTCCATCAGATCCGTTACTTGAAAAGCTCCGAACACTGGCAGCATCGTGGCCCGTCCAAACTTCACGTTCACCAGGCCATGTACCTCTATACAATTGTGAGGCTCGTTTGTCACGTTCACTGGATCGAGCCGGATTTTCTAAACCATAGTGAAGTGTACTTCTATAACTAGTTCTCGGTGGTCTGTCTTCTTGAGCTACAAAACCGGAAGACTGATTTTTTACTGATCTTTTTGGAAATGCTCCTAATTTCTTTTGTGCTTGATGATCATCACCGTCTACTTCATCGTCAAGAAACTGTGGGTTGCGATCATCGAATTCATCTGGCGAAGGCGAGTGATCCAAAAAATGGGGTTTTGGGATTCGACACTCGATATTTGATTTTGAGGGTGGTAAATAATCTTCATCTAGAAAATGCGGCCTGCGCGATACTGTTTCTCTTTCCAATGTGTCGAAATCTAAAGTCAGGTCTCGGCTCCGCGCCTTGTCCTGTATTTTCGCACTACTGTGTTTTTTATTTTTGATTTTGGTGTCTTTTGGGTTTGGATAACGGCGTTGATCCGAAGAAGCATTGTCATCTCGGGGATGAGGTGGTTCACTAGAAGTAGAGGGTGTGCAGTCTTCATTGGCAGATGGTCCAGAATCAGTTAATGGCGAATTAGAGGAGTCCATGCTGCTCCAAGAGTCTACCATAACTTCGTTCTCCAACTGAAACAAAACAAAACAATTAAATAAACTTGCTTTTAAGTCGAAAATGAAATCAAGGTTAAGGTTTTTATTACGGATAAAAGGTTATCAAGTTAAAATATGACTAAAATAAGTGAATCGTTTGTGAGGCCATGGCCACTGGGCCCTGAAGTTGGCATAGCAGTGCGGCAATTACCGTAATAGCGAAATTAAAATCATAAAAAGTAGCAGGTAAAAGACACGATCAATTTAATTAATTCAATTTTATAATTTTGTTTAACAACTACATGTGTAGAAAAAAAAAGATTTAAAGTATGTAGGTACCTTAATGTTTTTAAATCATGATAATATTATTTAAAAAATTACTTTTGGGTTATTTTAGCAAAAAAACATATATCCCTTAATATGACTATTTTTAGGGTTTCGTTTCGGTTTAGGTAGACTTCCCTGTCCGTCTGTTTGTCTGTCTGTCACCAGGCTGTAACTCGTGAACCGTGATAGCTTGACTGTTGAAATTTTCACAGATGATGTATTTCTGCTTTGCCGCTAAAACAACAAAATATACTAAAAACAGAATAATTAAATAAATATTTAAGAGTCCCATACAACATACGTGATTTTTGTGCCGTTTTTTGCTCGATATTACTAAAGGCAACAGGTGGACACCTGAAATAATCACTGAATATTGAGTTGTATATTTTCAATAAAAATAATTAATATAAATATTTAAGGGAAATATATAATATACAAAATACTTGATTTCTCGCTGTCTTTCGATTTTAATATTAATACTAGTGCTCGATATTAATACTAATATTTATCTAAATAATTGTACGTTCTTAAAGGCCTCGTTTCAGTTAGAACTGACGTCAGTTTGGCCTGAACGGATTCGAGCACACACACGGCAAAATACCATCAGTTCGTTCTGGTTTGCCCCGAGTTACGAGAACTGAAGCGATTTGTCCACACATGGTCCGTTCAGTCCAGAATTAATGTTACCAACTTAGTTATTTTACAAAGTTTTACTACTAAATTAAGTATTTTATAACTTAGTTTATAACTAACAACTAAATTCCTACTAAGGAGGGACTTAGTAGGAATTTAGTTGTTAGTAGGAAAGAGCCAGACAGTAATTACATATATGCAAAATGGTCTAGGTTAAGAAGGTTAGGCACAAAAAAACACATTATAATAATACATTCGTGCGTAATTTGCTTGAAACTACCCGTTTGATTAATATATATGTAATGTTTCCTAGTATATTTTAATTTAACGGTTTCATAATAAAATTCAATTTAATTTTTTTTAAATAAAACAAAACCTAAAATGCCGTGTTTTTTTTTGAGGGCTTTACGGATTCTTTTAACTAACTTTTGTAGCTTTTTTATTATTTTCAGTATTCTTTTAGGAGTTTTTAGTAGAAAACGACGCGAGTTTAGTAGTTTCGCAAAAACAGAGCTGGCAACACTGGAACGAATCGCTTCAGTCCATCCACCATTCAGTGCCGATCGCAACGACTGATGGCGATCTCGAAATTGCACACAGACGATACAATTTTGCATCCGTTCGGGCCGAACTGAAGGAAAACCGGACCGTATATGGGGCCCCTTACGTTTACGTGACGTACCTAACGACATTCATGTATTTCTAAGAAGGTAGAAAATATTATAATTAATTTATTAATTGACAAAGATATTTTTCCTCTACCTACTATTAAAGTTTGTATTATATATTATAGTGTTATATTAACCTATAGTCTTGACATTAAATTAAAATGACAATTTAAAAGACTTATTATACAGAACGACAAGAAAAAATATATAGTAAGTATAGTATATAATATACCGTTTCGATATAAGATAAAGCTATTAGAAACTAAGTTCTAAGTCGGAAACCTTCACGCCTTCCCGTAAATCAACAAAATTGCAGTTTAATCTAATTCACAGTTTAACGATATAATATAATCTCAATTTCACAGTTTTCATAGAAAAGTGTATTGTGGCTGTTGCTCCACGCATTTCTAAAGAGATCAAGCAATTGTACGAGCTCAAGATCTCTCCTATTAATGTTGACAAATTATCTCCTAGAAGTAGGTGCTCCAAATGAAGTAATTTATAATTATAGCAGGTTATTGTTGGAGCAATACATTTTCTCTATAAAATATATCAACCTCAATGAGTATCATAACGCTCTTCAAAAACTGCTGGCATTTTAGCAGAAACTTGATTCTAGAAAAAAGCAGCGTTATGATGAAATGTAAAGAAAGTTTAAATAAAAAACACAGATGATGTGAGATAGAAAACACAGAGATTGAAGAACTAGTGAAACACACGACATGAAATATATAGACATGCTGATGTAGGAGCTATGGTTTGAGTAATGTCTACCTTGAATATAGCGATGGGTCAACGGTAGTCAAAGCTACGGAGGGTAATAAACAATGAACGTATATATTTGTCACACAAATGTCAACGATTATTCAAAAACAATGGGCGGCGACTGGCGAGACGCAAATGGACAATAGCCTGATGGTCCAACAATGAGTCGACACGACCTCTGTTACGTTTAATTACTTTCAAACTATCCACTTTCCGCCAATTAAAGACTTGATAAACAACAAAAATTCCGGCGTCATTGAACGCAAAAATTATTATCTATGTTGATTACATAAGAAGAAATGTGGGAAATTCACTAACATGATTTTGGAAACATTGAAAAAGTAACTCGTTTTTAGTGATTTTAAAGCTTGGACCTTCGTAAATTAGCTTTATTAATAAAGTAAGCTCTGAAACGCAATGTTTCGGTATAGATTTACTTAAAATGGATAAAGTAATAACCATTATGGCACTGACCATTTTCATATTATTATGATAAAACATAAAATATTTGGAAATTAAAATAATACCAACTGAATTTCGGACGTAACTAAAAACTAATAAGAAAAGCGACAACCGTTGTAGGAATACTAGAAATAAGAACAAGTTAGAAATACCGGTGATCAGACTTAGCAAAGTAAGTAGGTAAGTCTTTTAAAGGTTGAAATTGGTTGGTTGGTGTTTTAAAAAGGTAACAAATGTATACGCCTTTACAATTGAATCACAGAAAACGTTCAAAATATTTTCATTAATAAATATAAAAAAGTTGTTAAAGAACGTTTGTGTGCTAAAGCTTATTATAAGGTCAGTGATTTCATTAACGATTGCACACCTTGGGAATAAGATGGCCCTCTGCATGGCTGCTTCTATGTACATAAGTATGTACTTATGACTTCTGTTACATAGATTAAGTTACTACATACATTGTAAAAATATATTTTTATAAGAACAATCTTCCCATCTTTTTGCTAAAAGGTGGCCTCTGCGAGTTTCTAACGCGGGTTCTTCTCGCCGGGCTAGTTTCCGAACCGTAGGTGCATCATGGCAGTGGTAGGCATCATGTAGACCCGACGTTCAGAAAGTGTATAAAAATACCAATTTTATAATATTTTTTTTTTTTACTTTGACTTTGGAGACATTTAGCCCCTCTTGCGCAGATCTGGGTTAAAGTTAACCCTGGGTTAAATATCATGTTTTATCCTTAGAAAGTCAAGATATTAAAGAAAAAGTTTCTTTTTCAGACAAAGGAAGTATGTAACTAATGCTACGTAAACATTTTGCTTGACGATGGATATGTTATATTCATAGATACCGATGTGAAATATGAAAAAAAAGCAATGAATTGAAAACTTAGGATATTATGATAACGTACATTTCAAAGAAAAAATCTTCATACAAGAAAAAGTAACGCCATGGTTACCTTGATTTCAGAACATTTTGTCAATGAAATGCGGACTGATTATACTGCGGAAAGCAAATGTCACAAATGGTCCCAAACATCCCCAAAAGTGGGGCAGTTTAAGTGTGGACACTTTTTGCCTCGACAATCGATATGCCTCGTCTATAATATATATATGGTATATAATAGGTCTCTATATATCTCCCTCGTCTATAATAGGTCTATGGAAAAAACATAATCTCATTATTTCATTAAAATAAACATTGTTATTTCGAGGATGTTACTATTGATCCAACGTAATGATCGCAAGCGTCACACAACACACAACCCTTCGATGAATTGAAAACCATGCAGCAAACAACAAAGCGGTGTTCTACACTAAACTTACCAAATCACTGTCATTGGACGTTACATCATCCATGGGGTTGCCATTGTCGACATCGACCCCCGAGTCGTTGGGATCACCCCTGCGTCTATCCCTCAGTATCTCGTGGAAGTTCCTTATCGAGTTGAAGCTAATGCGCAAATCCGTGCTAAAGTCATCGAACAGCGTGTACCTATTCGCGTTGAACTCGGTCTCGTTGTCGAGTATGTCGCTACTGTCAACATTCGTACGATTCGAATTCTTGTTCACATACATTACATTTATATAATCACGGCTCATTGTTTCACTGTTTGTATCACGTTGCTTTCATCGCTGTTTTGTATATATTTAAATAATATATCTGAGCATATAGAGATCTAATTAGCAGTTGCGTTGATAGTATACATGTAGTTGATGTATTGGATATAAGTTTTGCTTTTTTATTATGTGTAAAGTGACTAGTCAGTACTCAGTAGTCACAACTCACTTCACGTATACTGATTTTTACATTTCTTTATAAGCTTTTAATGTGCCCTAGACGTACAATGATTAATTTGAATATTAAAAGATGCTCGTAACAGTTTTGTCATTTGAAAAGAGAATAATACCTAATAAAATATACTCATTACAGTCATTCCTAATAAAAACTAATAAGACATCGTATGACAATAATTATTATTAGTCGGCGAACACATAACAAGCATAACATTATAAAATATCCGCAAAACAAACAATATAGTAACAAGATATATTGTTACAATATTTGCATAATTAAACAAAAATAAAATTGTAGGTTATTAATTAAATGAAAGTAATTTTTAAATGTACACAAGATGGGACAACGGTTACAATAGCAATATAAATCAAGGAGAAAAGTTCTCATCAAACCCTATGAATGGTTCCTTATAATCTACAATAGGTAAAAGTAAATAATATAGTAAATACTAGCTGAACCGTGCCCACTTTGTTTGGGCATTAAGCATTTTTTTTAAGATGTGATGATGAGGATAAAAAGTATCGTAAGATACGCGTTATATTTTTGGCTATCTGTCAATGAAAGTCCCCCGAAAATAGGTCCAGCCGTTTCAGAGATTAGCCGGAATAAACAGACAGACAGGCAAAAATTAAAAAATATATTTTTTATTGTTAGTACCGTATATATTTTCACATGCATTGAGTGAAAAGCTGTTAATTTTAAATTCATTGCTAACGTGCCTTTTGTACCTTTAGGTATACTAGACCCTATAATCTATTTACACAGAAATAAAATAAAGGAACAATTTAGTAATATTCACTTATTATCTTTATTTAATATGTAGGTACTAGGTACATACAATATATATATTTATTAAATTTTATACTAATTCCTTGCTAAAACCCTTTCTAAACTATCTTCTACTAATAAATGAGTGACTATTCTTAAAAATGACACTGATGTAATTTGAGCTCCAAACATGGCATAAAAATACATCATTCAGTATTTATAATGCCCAATGATTTCAAACCTTTATATAGTTACTTTATATTACTTTACATAGTACATTACTTTATATAGTAAATAGGGCAATACAAACAGACACTTTCATTTTATTTATTTGTATAGATAGATAATATGAGTCGATTTACAATAGAATATCGCGTAAACTCTCAGCAGTCAACCTATTTTTAGTGAATCAATCAATGACACATACGTAGTATATACTAACAAAACATAGTAGGTACGTAAGTTCTAAGATATCAATGAGCATTTGGGCACAGTTCCAAAGTAAAACGCCTCTGTGGCAATACCTAGCACAAAGGGATAATGCGGTCCAACTGCTTTAGATATCAGTAGTGACTAGTACATACTTCTGTGGCAGTAATGCCACTTAAACAGAACCTCAGAACACTTGCAGAGTTCTTCAGAGTGAATAGTGAAACACAATATTCGGAATAGGAATGTATTTTTTGGCGAAGGCTACGTCTTCTCACGCCGGGCCCCTGAAGAGGACCTTGGGCGGGGAACCAAAACCAGGGGCAGAGCCCCTCTATTAATTTTTTTTACGTATTTTTTGGTGTGTCGTCTTCTCACACCGGGCCCCTGAAAAGGGCCTTGGGCGGGGAGCCAAAACAAAGGGCATTACCCTTCTATTTAGGGTGGGGATGACGCGCCCAGTACGAGTACTGGGCGCATTTCGTCATTAGTTTTAAGGGAAGACCCCCCGCGGCAGAACGCGGGGGAAACCCATGGGGGGGCAAAACAGACAAATGGGAGTGTCGATCGCCAAAACCAGGCACGACCAGGACGCCGGTCCTGGTCGGCTCCAAACGACGCGTGGGGGTCCCGACCCGGAGGCCGAGAAACGTGTTTGGGTCCACTCCCTCACGCGCCGCGTTTACCGGACCGTGGAAACAATCGACCTGGGGAAAGGGTGGGAATTGTAAACTTCCGGGCCCCGACTTTTTGTGTCGGGGGGGGGGGGGGGGGGGGAAGGTGCACCAAGGAGGCGCCGGGGTGGCAAGAGGGCTGCCACTCCGACAGGCCCCAGGTGAGTATTAGAAAGTTGCACCGGTAGGTTATAATTTCCTACCGGTGCAGGGGAGGAGGGGGGCTGCGATCCAGCGATTACGTATGGACATATGTACAAAATTAGAGGGTTTAATTGTAGGTGGACAAATGGAATATTACACCGGCGAAAGAGGGAGATAGCGCGATGTTGCATCTTTGTCTTGCGGTGAAAGAGGAAGATAGCACGATGTTGCATCCTTGTCCTGCGTGACGCGGTGTGAACGGGACGCATAGCCGTGCATCGTGCGTAACATCGAAGAGTCGACAAAATGACAGATTAAAGAAACATTAATACCATTCGGAGCAAAATAGTTTATTATTGTAAGGCAGGTAGGTCGATGCATCGTCGTTAAAAGAAACAACATTTCTTTTCTTCCCGAGCATGAGCTCACAAAATGGCCTCTTTTGACAGCTAAAATAGAAACGTTCTTATTTCAATGTCAAATAGTCATACAATAATGTCAACTACTCCACATCAAGGCGGTCCAAGACAAATAATTTCTTTACGTTCAGTCATTTACTTGAAAATTTGACCATTTTTGAGACAGAAGATTTCCCGACAGCCATCTTAAAAATATGGCTATTTAGAAATGTTGACTTCTACTGACGACCTTGTTACCATGGATTAAGAAATATTTTGCAAGGAACTGTTTTGGATAGAATATTTCTTCTTTAAAATTATTTCTTCGAATCGCCATGCTAAGCCCGGTGACTATTAAAGTGCTATCACACGTACGGATTCGGTACGGAGCGGACTCCGTACCAAATCCGACCGTGTGTAGAGTAGTCCGGCGAACATAATTATTGTTAATTGAGCCCGCCGATGTCCGCATCGGATTTGGTTCGCTTCGTACCAAATCCGTACGTGTGTAGAGCAGTCGGGCGTTTGCGCCGGACAACGATCTCAGTGTTGCCAACTTAGGGATTTTCCCCCCAAAATTAGGGAAAAAATCTACGGGGGGTTTACTAGGTATTTTTCGAGTTTTTAGAGTTTACTCCTTAAGAATCAATTTTTATATGTATATAGCCCGGGGTATGAAAATTTATAGGGAGTGAAATCAGATTAAGTGACACTTTAGTTTTATGCATTTACGCATAAGTCTTTATTAATATTATTGCTTAATTATTGTAATTATATTATTATTTATTATAATATAATTGGGTTACCCCAATTACAATAAAATCAGCGTAAAATAATATTGTAAATAGTATAACTAATCAGGGTTGGATTAAGCCTTTAATATTATACTTCTAACCCTATATCTCTGTTTGGTTTTATTCGTAACACATACCTAATAACCAAAAATATTTTTTTAAAATCGAAAGTACTCAGCTTCCCTACAAAATCGGCATTTTGACAAAAAAACAATATGTATTTTTGTGTCATCTAATAAATAGAATTGCACGTAAGGAACAATATCTTAAAACTAATTGTATGCGAGAAAATTGTGCAAATAGCGTACTTTTAGCATTTTTATATTTCTTCAAAATATTAAACAGTTCATCAAAATACAACACTTTCCGTATGTTTGCCGAATATTTTTCTAGGAATTGTTCCTTACCAGCAATACTACCAATTGGTGCAATTATACAGAATTTTTTTTTTTTTTATTGCCTTTTTTGTGACTTTTAATCTTCATTATGTCTGTTCATACTTAGTTTAGAAAAAATTGGCCATAACAAGTTTGATTCCTAGCATTACCTCAAATCCAAATATCAATGTTTGACTAATGGCCGCGCGAAAACGAAACGCTATACCTTCCATTCAGGCATTTCCCTTATATGCGTATTAGCGAAAATAACTTTTTTTCTAAATAATTTAAGCAAATGAGGTTGGATTTTTTTAAACTCTTATGTCTAACAACTATCACAATGGTCGATCGTTAGGTGCTAGAATAGAAGTGATCGGAAAGACTTGAAAAGGCTGGTACCCCGTCTTACCCCTCATTTCATCTTGCCCCACCTTCCCCTACTAATACGAAGAACATCAGCTCATAGATGATTTGAAGGCAGTTACTAGCTAGATAGTTCCTTGTGCTTTGACTTTATCGGTCAGAACGAGTGAGTTATGATTTGTTTACAAAATTAGATGATCTTATCTAAAAGTCCATCCCAAGCGAAGTCAAGAATACAGTAAGAAGCAGTGACATAATCTTCTACATTTCTTTCTTGCGTCGTAACATAGTCAACCGGATAAACATAAATACAAGAAAGAGTATTTTGGAACTTGTAGTAAAAATATCTCATGGACGTTATTCAAGGCTACACGATTTTATGGCGGAGAGAATTTATCTTGTAATAATTAAAAACGCGTCTCGAGATAACGAGTATGGCGCTGACGTATGTTGTTTACATTTGATTTTTTTTTCTAGATTTTTTTTTAAATATTCTAGAAAAAAATGTAGTAGACTATTACCAGTTTTAGTCAAAACGTAAAGAGAACATAATTATTCACACCTGGCATGAACCAAGAAATTTACACTTATAAATTTTAATTGATGAATGTGTCCGAAGAAATTAAGCTAGGCTGTTACCATCCAAACTCGCCTGATCCACCTCACAATCAATATTTGAAACATGCAACACATTGTGCGTGCACAATGGGATTATCCGACTGAAATATGTGCCTTTCATTACAATTGCGAATTCCTGAAGCAGTGTGATTGTAATACATGCAATAGCTAAAAAATACTGCCCACTACCCTTTACTTTAGATTTGAGCGGACCTCTTACTGGAATATTTATTTACTAATGTCCTATTCCAAATTTCCAACCAGAAAAAACCTAGTAAACCTTGGATAATTAAATAAATTAAATAATGTTTATTCTAAATTATTAAATACAATTGCACCTTCTTACGAACTTTGCTCTCCTCTAGTGGCTGTTCTTCAATGTAGTTTTCACATCCAGGCACCTTCCAATTATCAAGTATAATTCCAGTATCAAGTGTCAACTTTGAAACTGACGAAACTTACTTTGTAAATACCTAAACTTTTACATAAAATTTATAATTTCTGTTGGATCGGAGCTCCTTAACCCACATCTTGCCGCCTTACAATATCTCACTAGCTCTTCAGTTCGTTAAGATGGTTTCAAGTGCCTACTTACACGACCAATTCTTAACTTTTAATAAGCTTTGATGTCGTAGGGGTTTAGGGGTACCTACTTAGTTGACGCTTTTTAATCTGAAAGGTGATGTCCAAAAATTACCCAGAGTCAACAACAATGAAATGGTCGCCAATGTGTTCACTGTAAATCTGTTGATTCTGTTTTTTTTGTATGGGTTTTGGATCATGCCCTTTATTAATCTTGTCAGTTGGGGCAAGATAATAGTGCTATACAAAAGTGCATTTCGACCCAGAATTCTATATAGGTACCCAGATAATAAAATGCCCTTCATACCCAAATAACATTACAATATTTAAAAAAAATTGATGGCAATGTTCAAAATGTCAACTTATAGCGGAATTATTACAGCTTCATCTCATTGCTTTGTCCAAGCGTTTTGCCCACCACTTTCTAACAATCTAATTACAATACTTTCCAATAATTGCCGGTACAAAACCGCTTATACGGCGTTTAACATTTTATGGCCGTTTGCGTGTATGTCAGCGAACCGCTTTATATAACAAATTAGTATTCCTAATGTTCATATTCGGTAATCCGTCATAACACATGAGACATTAGAGTATTTATGATGGTGTTGTTTAAGATTCATAATTGTAATCTTAGATTATTCTGTCGAGTAGAATTAAATTTAATAGTAGAATTAAATTTTATATAAAAACACCATCTTTCTGCGGCAAGAAAGAATCCTATTCAGTTTTAGTAACTCAGCATTTAATTACTTAGAAGTTTTGAAAGGCTTTCAAATTCAATACTGTCGAGTATTAGACGATTATACATATAGAAAAAATTTCCTCTAGCCTTTACTAGTTAAATACAAATACTTTATATGGGCTCCGTTTTCCGTTGTAGTAGGAAACCTTAGAAATTTCAATCTAATATGAATTCATATTTAAGAAAAACTCTTCAAAGAGAACATTTATGGGTTTTAGTAAATACCAAAGATGGACATAATTTCATAACGAAACCCAAAATAGCTTTTAAGTTTATTCGTTTAACAGTCATTTTATAACGGTATCAATTACAGAATAATAATTTAAAAAAAACCAGCAGCTAAAAAAGAAAACATCGTAAAAACTAATTAAAATTAGTCCAACTTTGATCTTATACAGCAACGGCAAAAGTGACAGTATTAGGAGACGTAGACCATCACATGCAGGAAGTGGTCGATAAATATAGACTTTTTAACCCAACGTTAGAGGATCACCTTTCCATCGCACGCGAGCGTAAACGCTGTCCAACTATAAAGAAACCGCGAAGAAAAGCGTTCTATAATTAAAAATTTAAAATGCCTGATTGTTTATGCTTTCAGTACAACGATTTTAGTATATTAAATCAACGTTTCAGTAGGTTTTGTTTAAAGTTAATTAGTTGTTATACCAGTAATTAGGAGATTTTCTTTCTTTCAAACTTTCAATAGATACAGTCCCACCGTTAATATACAGAGTTATGGTTAACTTAACCTATAATCCTGTATTTGCCACCGCTGAGCTTAATGATGACCAAAGTGATAGTGACAGAACGAATGCTAATATTTTACTAACTACGACCTCACTATAGCGTCAAGCCGAAATCCATTCACTGAATCCCACACAAATCCCACTGAAGCCTTGAGAAACAATAATAATTAATTTTATCTAAGAACTAGAAGTAAAGTAATCTACGTAGTCATCAAATTGCAAACTCACGTATGCTAAAACAAAGCGAGCATACACAGAAAGCAGTGAAAGTGTTATGGAATTTTGCGATGCACCCACTATTATAGTAATTGGAGCGAAACGTTCTACGGCACGGCGTAAGCGTGATGGGTGAATTTTTGCTTTTAAACCTTGATCTTTTCTGCAACCACTAAAACAACTCGCTTGTGAGGATAGCTGCCGAACAAAGTAGGTAACTAAGAATTGATGGTCTGTAACTTGTAAAATTTAACAGTTACGGCTCGCTCGTGGTTACATTGCTTACCACATACGATAAAAGAATTATGAAGCATCGTTGCTTATCACACAAGATTTGAGCTGTGGTTATGCTGATGGATATGCACGCGTGTGACGTTAACGTACCGCTACAACACGCTAGAGCTTAACCACATTTAATAATAAACCTTTATTAATAGGCCTGCTTACAAAAAAAAAAAACCTTATGCTGGCTTGCAGCATAACCCATAACAATGATTTTACTTGAAATATGAAATATTGGAAAAGCCAATAATTTTAAAATTTTGAATGTCATAATTGGGCCTTCTAAAACTGAAATTGCAAAAAAAAAATTGGCGTTGAAAAGACCATTATGTAACCCCAGCCAGGATAATTTTCTGTAGGTATTCATAAAAAAGTTATAATTCCATGTGTTAAACTAACTAAACACACCGGCATATTTAGCGGAACACAAAAAAAGGTCCATAATTAAAACAATATTATTGTTTTATTTTAAAATCTACTTACTACACTTCTTTTGTTATTTAAAGTTTCATTTGTTTTACTTAAAATGAGATCACATTAAGAACAGATTTTGCGAGTAAAGGCTATTTGTGAAAAATTGTACATTTTTGAACTTTTCATGTAACCGGGAAAAGTGAAAATTAATATTAAAAAAACAATTAATTAAATTAGAAAAATGGTGATTAATATCGCGTATTTGCTCCACGTGCTCTTATTAAAGTTTCTACCCGTCTAGGCATACTGAGAATGATGTTATCGATGGTCTCCTGGGATAGTCTCCGCCATTCCTCAACTACGGCGATTCGCAGTTCACCCACGTTGGCAGGAGCTGGAATTCTCGACTTAACTTTTCTTTTCAGCAAGTCCCAAACGTGCTCTATTGGGTTCATATCCGGTGATCTCGCCGGCCACTCCATAACAGTGATATTCATATCATTAAGATAAGCTTGAGTTACCCGAGCGGTATGCGGCAGAGCATTATCCTGCATAAAAACAAAATCGTCACTGATATATGGGGCAAACGGTACGACATTTTCTTCTAAAACTTCTCTGATATAGCAGTTTGCAGTCAGACTCCCTCTGTCAATCACTACCAAGTCTGTGCGAGCTCCCAAACAAATGCCCGCCCAAACCATTATTGATCCACCACCGTATGCAACTGTAGTTTCAAAATTTGTCTGAATGTATCGTTCTCCTTTGCGTCTGTATATTCTTTGCCTGCCGTCAATTTGATTTAAGAGAATTCTTCACTCATCACTAAACAATACCTTACTCCATTGGTCCGCGTTTCAAAGTCGATGTTCCTGAGCAAAAGTTAACCTGTTTCTACGATGATTTACCTCGAGCCTTGGAGCCTTCCTACGTACACGAAGCCGAATGAAACGATCATCCCTACTCGAAGAGCGTCTTTTTCTGCCTTGTCCTGCTCTTCTCACATAAGTACCGGTCTCCCTGAACCGTTGGATACTGCGATGGATCGTTGAAACTGGTCGACGAAGATATCACTCTGTAGGTTTGACCATTTCTTCACATTTCGAGTGCCCTGGTAATCTCCGTTGGGGCTAAGTCAGGCATAATTCAGTCCTCAACTCCAAAAAGATACGTGATTAAAAAAAAACTAACAAAAAATAGTATTTCAATGAAATTTTAAATCAAACTCAGAAGGAAGAAATACTCGAAGTTCGCTCCAGATAAGGTGTATTTGAATAAAATGAAAACAATTGCATAAAATGTGATGTTCAGTTGTTTTCTTAATTTGAAAATATTTATTTTTAAATTAAAGGACGTATAAACCAGCCAGCAACCTTATATGATACTTATATCAAACCTTTATTTTATGTTCTGCTAAATATATGTGTGTAGATCTATATTTTTAACAAACGCTTCCCATTTATTAAATCGTCATTAACGTAACATAAAATCTTTTCCTCGACTTGATTATAACCTATTTCCTCTTTAAAAATAATAAGTGAAAGTGGTAGAGGAAATGTTTAATGACATCTATATTGATTGGAGTAATGAATAATAAAGTTACGGCATACCGGCACATTTCGCACGGCTCTGAGATGATCATTGTGTCTGTTAATTGACTTTCTTCGACACGTAATATTATGGTTATACTAATGAAATCTTAGTCTTGTGTGACAATCGCTACATTATGCAACTTGGATTATGTATCTACGTCTGACAGATTTTATTTCTTCCGAACTCATTTACGGAATTACCAGTAACATTAACAAGATATAACACGAAATTTTTACAATTCATTGTATACCTTAAATATAAATATTTTAAAGTAGTTATTGGTAACTTTGATTTACAAATGCCAAGTACTAAAATAGGTCTTTAAAATTAACCTCTAATACTAGTAATTTTTACACAAATGAAGAATATGCGGTTATTCGGTTGGTTACGGTTATATAATTTTTTCATGTGGCAACATAACCGACAAATATGAATCTGCTAATGAAATTAACTGTTGCAATGTTGCTATATAACGTGACAATATTACGAACTTTTACTAAAATTGCAAGGAAACCTGCAAATGATTTCAGCAATATTGCGTGATGTGGCCTTTTTAGGCTATGAAGTCTAGCAGCTGTCTCATCCAGCGGCTAGACTTCATAGCCTGTTCTTTCTTTGAAACTTCATTGACATTAATTTTTCATTATGTCATTTCTTTTGATTACTATTATGATATAATAGTAATGAAAAGAAATGACAAATTACCGGATCTGCTATGCATTAACTAAATATTTATTGATTTATGGTATTCTATCCGATAATTACTAACTAAACTTTCCGAATATTTTCACGTTATCAATCCAATGACAAAGTTGCCATCCACTTCAGGGATCAATAACCTTCCAGTATCGTGATAATATATTGAACTCAATATTCATAATAATAATTAGAAAGACATCAAAAATGCTTTCCATAAACGGATTCGTTCAGGTGAAACGTTATGCGTAATGAAAATCTGCTTCTAAGAAGTACTTCTTGTCCTGTGGAGTCGCAATAAACAGTATGGCATGCAATGAGCAAAAATAAGTTTTATTTTATACATAATATGACATTAGATGTTCCTCATGTAACAACTTACCAAGAATAATTTATCAGTAACAACTTAAGTATGTATAATCTTAATGTTACAATTTTTAAATAATCTTCAAATTCAAAGAGAAGGCAGATCATCTTAAAAATGTGATTTGGCTTACGGTCCCAAGACGCTGTCATAATATAAGGTCGTTTCATGATACTGTTGTGTGTAGGCTACTAAAGAAGCACAGGAGTTAATCCTATTTAAATCTTAGTAGTACTCATCATTATATTATGCTGAATGTAGTAGATTAGGAAAAACAGATTCTAACAATTAATTTTACAAACAAATGAGTACAAGGTCAGCGAACTGCTTTGCATGAATTGGAAAACTGGTATGTTGTATGTAATACGTTACTACGTTATGCGCTCCAATAGTGCATAAACATCGGTCGAGTATTGTATGAAGTCTGTATCGCAGAACCGTAACCAACCGAATAACCGCATATTCTGTATTTTGTGTAAAAAAGACAAGTCTTAGAGGTTAATCTTGATGAACTATTTTTGCTAAACTTGCAGCATAAAATAGTTCATCAATAGTTCATCAAGCATAAAATAGTTCATCAAGATTAACCTCTAAGACTAGTCTTTTTTACACAAAATACAGAATATGCGGTTATTCGGTTGGTTACGGTTCTATAATTTTTTTTGTGTGGCAACATAACCGACAAATATGAATCTATTAATTTAATGAATTGCTGCAATGTTGCTATAAAACGTGACAAAATTACGAACTTTTAACAAAGTTGCAAAGAATGCTGCAAATGATTTACTTTCAGCAACATTGCGTGATGTGGCCTTTTAGGCCTGCAGTAGTAAAGTACACAAATATAATAAAACCGTATACAGAACTAAAAGCGTGAAAAATTAGGCGTGGAGTAAATCTGATCTCAACTAAATTATAATTCGTAGTAGAAACATTGAAACGAAAGTGAGAGTTGATTCTGTTGTTCTCCGTAGATAAGTATTGTCCATAGACAATCTGAATCTAATCTTTCACTTTTAACAATAAGGTTTCAATAAAATGTAACTCTGCTGTTTTTTTACCAATGAGTCATGATTAATAGAACACGAAAAAAAACTTTGAAATTTATTTTGTGTTTCTTCCGTTAGTTACCTACTAGTAATTAAACTTTATTTTTAGCTATTCTATTAAAATTTTATCACGATGTTCCCTTAACACTGATAATATCCCAAAGGAAGCACTTTGCAATTTCCGACGGACGAGGTCAAACATGGCGTCCATTCATCATGATATAGTGCGAAGTGTGAAGGTATTAAGCGCTTAAGCCTTCTGTCGAGATTCGATCTAGAATAATGTGTACATTTCGTTTAGATAATACTAAGAAGACTCTATAGCGTCTGAATTTTCAAACGCTATTTTAAATTAGAGGTCCCCATACACTGTCACTGTTTCTGATTAGCTTAATGACAAGGACAGCATGGAGCATAGAGGCTCTTAAAATGCCTTTAAATATTCGGCCCTAAGACACATCTCTAAATTTCGGAAATCGGTAAATAAAATAATCAACATACTTACATAATATTATAATGCAATGATATTTTATACAATGCTCCAATGACATAAAACATGAATAACACTAAATTGAAGTTGACATTGGTTATACGGCTTCTCCCGTCTGCTTTACGTTAGCGGTTAGAATGACACAGGTATTCAGTTACGTCCTCTACGTCTCTTGCAGTATCAAATTTCAGCACTACTGACACGGTCTAACAAAAACCAATACTGGATCGCAGCTGTGAGTCCAGTATCATTTTCTTTTTAGATGTCAACAACTTTGTAGAATTTCTCTACTTCTATTAGGCATTAGCAATCGCTATTCAAGACTCTGCTTAATGTGATTCGTTTAATTTCTGATAACCAACAATCTAAGAAACATTAGCACCATTATCCATCATGCATCATCTTAACGATTCAATGGGTAAATTTACATGTACTGCCAATGTGAGTCTCGCGAGAAATACATGCACTGATTGATTTATTGGTTTTGTTGGGTTTTCCTTACATGCTCAATGCCTTAGATTCTAGTTATTATCTGATAACACGCATATTGCTATATATATTTGTTAGAAGATTATCCTTTTAGAAGCTAACTCTGGAGTCAAAATACTAATTATTTCTAAGGGTCAACTCATCGTCTCCTTTCGGTGTGAAGTGACGCTTAGGCTTCGGGATTTAGTACACTTTCAATCCTATAACATCTTATATTTAAAAGTGGATTGCAATTCCAATGTCTTGCTAAAACTCGAGATCGGCTGGACCTTAATGGCTAATTTTGGTCTTATAAACATATTAAAGGGTTTAAACGGTGGGAAATATTGGACGTGTCGGCGTAGTCACTTATTTATTCCAGTTCATTAAGACAAAACAACGTGTGTCGAGACAACTAGTTTTCAATAAATGAGTGCTTGCGAAATCTTCATAGCCTATTACCTACTTCGAGATTGTGATTTTGATAATACAGTGCTATGGGCAAAGATAATTGCGTGGATCTCATCGATGTTGTATTGCAACTATAAATAAAATATGCAAAAAAATACAAATTGCATAACTAAAAACGTATTGTCGTTTACCGAATACGGCTTGAGAAGGCTGATGAATATAAATCGGCCACGTATGTTGACTGATGCGACTGTTTACTGACAACAAAACAAAAACTGAAATGATTTATAATGGACATGATATTGGTTTTTAATCTCACCGACCACTGTGTTTCACAAAATGTTGTAAAATAAAATACGATTTGCTAACGTGCTTATTTGGTCTGTACACTGTAGATGTCCTTAGTAAAGCTACTAAGGATATCTACCTGTAAACTTGGAGGGCTCTATAGATACACTGTAGATATCCTTAGTAAAGCTACTAAGGATATCTACCTGTAAACTTGGAGGGCTCTATAGATACACTGTAGGTATCCTTAGCAAAGCTACTAAGGATATCTACCTGTAAACTTGGAGGGCTCTATATATACACTGTAGATATCCTTAGTACTTTACTAAGGATACCTACAGTGTATCTATAGAGCCCTCCAAGTTTACAGGTAGGTATGATCATTTTAAAGAACTAGTTATGTAACAACTTAATATCTTAGGCATTATATATAATTTTATTATCAAATACTTAACTGTGTTAATACTAGTTTTTGAGCTTAAACGCTAACCTACATGAAAAAATTATTACTTTTACATGAAAATTTCAAAAATCCACGGACTAAAATTTGTCCAAAAGTGTGCAATCATACCTGACCTAGTAATTACCTATTAAATTGTCATACTGAGCAGAATATGTCGCGCAAAATGATCGCTGTCGCTAAAGTCGAAATGCAGTGTACAGTACGACCACGACCTTCATGTCTTTCGGCAATCGTAGTTTTTTCATACATCGTCACTGTCAGTTCCACAGAAAAACGAAGTTTGTCAACTTCGTTTTACTATGGAAAATGACCACTAGCAACATAGTTTTAAAATTTATAACACAAACAGATGAACAATTAATATGTGTAAAGAAAACGATAAAAATTTCATGCAGCTAAATCGATTAAATTATTTGTATCGAATCAAGTGAAAGGTGATTCTAATATAGTTAGATTGAAAGATGGCTTCTAATAATTAACTTTCGATCTCTAAAAATAAACGATGGACGCACAAAAGGTTGCAAAAACTTTAGTTCATAAATTAATGAACAAACATCGTATCTACAGCGTTAATAATATTTAATTGCTAGTACATTTTTATAATAATAATAATTAATTAAAATACAAAACTTTTGAGAAAATATGTAGATATTATTAAAAAATTATGCACATATTGTCTTCAAATATGAAGTGATTTTCATATTTGAAGACAATATGTGCATAAGTGAAAAATTTTCAGTGCCGCCCTCGTATTTACAAAAACCTTAATGTGGAGTCATAATATGTAATTATTTTTAGATCTCGATTCCAAAATCTAAGTACTTAGTTTAACACACCGAACACCCCGATCTTTTCAATTTTAATGCAGGAGCATTAAAATCTACGTGATCCATTAAAATTTATTATTATTATCAGAAAATAATAATAATTAATTTTAATGGATCACTACTTAAGGCAAAAGACAAACTGAATTGAAATCATTAAGCATAATCCATCATGTAAAAACTAGCTGTACCCAACAAACGTTGTTCTGTCTTACCTATGAACTAGAATAATTAATAAATAACTACCTACATACACCTACAGTTTCTATACCAACTTCTACACGTCCTACCTACATCTACTACCAACACCTACAATCTACAGTGATTTATGAAAATTGAGGGCTTGATTTATAAATAAAAAAAACATAAAAAAGTCGAAATTTAAATACTTTTCCACACACATACCACTTAGTGATAGGGAGGGGGGAGGCTTCATAGTTTCATAAGCTTACGAGTTACGACCTATACTCATACCTACAAAAAACACCTGCAAAATTTCATAAGATCGGTCAAGGCCTTTCGCGTCTGACGCGTCACTGAGCCCGAGTAAGGCGCGGCACCGCGCGTCGTCGCGCGAAGCCGCTCCACTCCAGAAAAACATAAACGCGCGAATGCGCGCGCCAACGCGATATGGAAATATGGTAGCACGCGCTCATTATATGAATTTGTACATTCTTAATAGAGATGAATATGCTATAGATGAAAAACATGACGCGTCGCGTCTCTTCCACTCTGCGCCAGTGTGAGTTGAGACTTGAGCCTAACAAAACACAATTTTACTCGTAAAATAAGACAGGCGCATTTGGAAATTGGTGATCGCGTGACAGCAGAAGACAGCTTTGGCAAAGTTATTTCGTAAGAAAACTATAAAATGAATGCTTACAGGGTGGTGCTTAAGCTCAGAAGGTCGATTCTGCTATTTTAATCCAACAATAATGCAGCTTCGATACTTGTTCGATACAGTCCGCATCCTATCAAACAGCAAAATAGTATTCTACTAAACTTCAAACAAACGTCAAACGACGAACTTCACCGCGATGCAATAATTATTATTATTTTATCGAAGCTTGATTGTAGATTGAGCGAACCACTTATGGAAGAAAACGGTATTCTCTTATATTTATAAACTTGACTCATTTGACTCGAACCGAACCGTCAACCGGTTTTTTTTTTCACTTTGACATGTGAAAAACACATAACATAAAAACATTTATTGTTTGTGCATAACAAATCATTTTTTTGCCTTTCCCTCTCCTTCCGCGCGGGGAATGTTTTCCGCCCGTCTCGGAGGACAAAAACATTTGTGTACGCAAATGTGCGTAGCCACGCCCCAATTTCGATGATTTTGTGTAACGTTTAAAAAAAACATGAGCTCGAGACGCGCCTTAACTGACAATAATTGGTAACATTGGATCGTACAAACGTCAAGCAACAGCTGTCTTTGTACTCGCTTTATATAGGTATGAATTGTAGTCAATGTACTTTTAAAATGACTGTGTTGGGATTTTAAATGTACTAAAATAGTGTAGTAGAATACCGACTTTCGGTCAATTTATGATAATAGGACGATTAATTTATAATAAATCGAGAATCGGGCCTCTGATGTGGTTCAAATGGTTTTAGTCATAGTGTTATCTGATAAGGCTACAAATGTAACAATAATATTATGATCATAAGTAAGAACTATAAACCCTACAAGAAAATTATTTAGGAAAGAAATAGGTTAAATTGCGAAAACAAACCCTTTTAATAGACGCAATATAAATATAGACGTCTCCACAAGCCAAACTATACATATAGGTAGGTATACAAAACAGAATTGGCAAGTTTTTAAGGAATTGCAGTTGCAAAATCCAGACCTGCTAGTATCGGACCGGTTGCATCGCCCACCTCTTGACTCACGATGCAGGCATGGCGCCTGACGTAACATTCATACATTTTAAATTTATAGTATATATACTATAATAAGGCAGTCCTTAAGTTTTTGAAATGGACAACTTTTTCGTAAACGAGAATGCAAGCAGTTAAGTAGTTGGTACCATAAAAGGGAGTGTAAATTTTTTAAGGGAGGCTTCAAGATAACAGAGGCAGTATAATGAACTGAATGTGAATACATATTTATTATTATTTAGTTTAATATTTATTATACGTATTTTAGTTTAATAGCTGTTGTAACTGTAAATTTGATAAAAGTATTTAACGTAAGAATAATAGATAAAACATTTAATGGTAGTTGTTAATTATATTATTATTAGGTATAAAATACAAAGGATACGCAATCGCTCTTCGTTACTTTATTAAACCAATTAATTATTATATGCAATTGGAACTTAAGCGTCAGTTCACACCGAGACGCGACGCATTTTCAAGATGTCGATTCAAATTTAAACTTTTTTACTACACAAATATTATACGTTACATTGCAACAGTTCGAATTTCGAGCTGCACCTTGCTACGCAGCGCGGCGCCGCTCTTGCAACGTGTATCTTCTTATGTAGTAATTAAAGTTCAATTTGGAATCACTTTCTGAAAAAAAACCGGGTCGCGTCTCGACTCTCGGTGTAAGCTGTTAGCTGACCCACTAGACTGTCGAGTATTATTATAATCTTACAAAAGTTTGCTTATAAAGTAAGTACTTTGTAAGGAATTACTAGAGACACTGTTCCTTAAATTAACGTCAATGAGTATGAAAACGTAGATGTGCGGAGCCGCGATGTAAAAAGTGCTGCACAAAGAGACGTTTAATCGAAAAGCACATAATGGACCAGGACACTTCAAGCGATGCGTAAAGTTACTCATGCAGCTACCGGCGAGGCGGCAAATCGTCTGCTGCAATCGTCTGAACACAGATTTAGTGTGTTTTATTTATAATAAACTTTCTAATAAAAAAACACTATCGTCTCGTTACTATCACTGTCTCAAAGCGTGACATTAATGTTTTATCGTATACCGAATTTAGAACGACTCCATGTTATCTTATTTTGTCAGCTATAAATTGTTTTTGGCAGTAAAAATAAAAGTAATACGGCGTATCTACAAAATAAGGGAAAGAAACTTTAGTCTAACATTGCGGAAGTTAATCTTATACTCACTCCCCTTACTAATAAAAAGATTTACACAACGGATAACTTAAACAACGATGCTGTTTTGTCTGATGCGTTGGAAAAGTCACTTGACAGACAAAGACAGCAACGTTGTTTAAGTTATCTATTGTGTAAATCTTTTTATTAGTAAGGGGGTATAGAAATAAATTCTTTTATTAATAAATAATGTCACCGTAAAATTTTAACAGCCGTTCGATTGTAATATAACTAGCGAGATTGTATAATGTTGGAAGATAGCGAACCCGAACATTCTGCTTACAATTTAACGAATTATTTTTTGTTAGATTATAATATTATATCGAAAAGAATCTCGGAAAACGTTTAAATTATTTTCATGAAATTTAGTATGCAGACCCTCTGCAGTGGGAGAAAAATCGATCTAGCAGGTGTTATGCCTGAGAAGCCGCGCATTTTTAAGTTATTTTACTATGTTTTTTTCTTTAATCGTGCAACAATATGTCAATCATTTCGCCTCTGTTAGTGTAAGTCCGAATGGCAATTTTGGAGTCGGGTTCGAATCCCGGCCAGATGAATATTTTTGTGATGCTTTAATTTTTATAAAATATCATTAAAGTAGATTTACTAAGGCAGTTAAGCAATGCTCAGTCTCCCAGGTACTTTTACTAAGTACATACGAACTTTTTAACTATGAAATGTTTGAAATGTTTTTATGAAATTTGAAATTTATGAAATGTTTTTTTGAAATAAAAAAAAACATTTCATAGATAAAAAATAAACATTTCAAAAAATACGAACTTTTTAACTGTGAAACGATACGAAAAATATTGAATGTAGAAACCATTTTTATGACAAAAGCTCTATGACTAAATAACAAGAACAATAATATACTCGTATATTACAAGATTTATTTGTCATAATCAACATAATACCAGTCAGTGATGACAATGACCCTCAGGAAGAGTATTAAACTGAAACAGATACCGGCATACTAGATCGTAAAACAAACTTACCACTTGACCCAGATCCCTCCAGAACATTATTGGAAACTACGTCACTAACCGGAATAGATCCAAAACAGACGCAGAATATTCATGGGATAGAAAATGGTAGTAATGATTGTAGCAGTCTATAAATTTGTGCAATAGAAACATAAGGTGTTATGAAGAATTATTAGATCCAGAGACAGATAGGATTGAAGATTTTAGAAAATTTTGGAAAAATGTGCACATAATTTCAATAACAGGTAGAAAAAGGATGCAAAGAGAATCATAATCTGTAAACTATTTATCTTAGGATGCCGATGAGGTCAAAACAATATTAGAATCTAAACTTTATAATGATCTCCCTGGAACTGCGTTGCGTGGAGAATGAGTTAGTTCCATCATCATAGACTTCAAAGTAGGGGTTAAATCCTAGGTAAATCGACGTAATAAATAATATGAGCTGTCTAAATATTGTTCACAATGGCTGGCACAGTTAAATTATGGTCCTCTTTATAACTGACCTCTTTTAACTGGCTAGTGTAAAGCGCCATGAGCACTTTCTGTCGGGTGACTCACCGTACCGTCAGGAGCACAACTGCTCTACACCTGCTTTTAAATGTTATGAAATTTATAATTATAATTTATAATATAATTAAAACTTTAACATAAAAATAAGATTAGCCAAAGGTCGAACGAATCCTTTTGCAAATGTTATTTTCTTTCAAACAAGCATGAATCCATACTCCAGATATCTTCTAAGCCGCGAAGTAAAAAAAAAAACTTGAACGAAATATAAAGAAGAGTGATTGACAGTGAGTGACAGATCGCAGTGTTAATACAAACTTTCGCGCACGATTGTACATAGTTAATTATAGTGTGGCGTACAAACGCCGGCCGGTCGTTACTCCACGCAATAAGTTAGGTAATTCTTTTTCGACACGGGTCAAGATCAGTAATCATTGTTGATGATGATCAAAAGACTCTAAAAGAGATTCAAAATTTCCGGCGCGTTTATACTGGGAATCGTACAAACAATTTATGGTACCTATGAAATAAATATGCAATAGGTAATCGATTTTCAAATCCTAGGCACAAATTTTTATTACTTAGTCACTTTAAAAGAAAATAATGACTTTAAGCAAAATATTTTGGTTAATATGAAGTCATATTCATAAGCATATAACTACTGCTTATTAGATTATCTAAACAACTGTAAAATATTAACCTGTGAAACCAAGAAAATGTAAACTTGTGCCATAAACAACGGAATTAGAACCAAACAATCCTTCCTCTAACTGGATTTACAATTTAAAACTCTAAGGGTTTAGGTATAAGTGCCAATATTGCTGAAAAACTGTTTACCCAATCATAAACATCCGGCGATACAATTCACATGCATGTCTTCATTATACAGAGTATTTTCTTGTAAAGACTAGGTTACTCGTTAAGCACTAAAATCACGATTACTTTCTTCAATTTTTGATACTAGGGCATAACGGTAGGACAATCAACGCAACTGCTAGACAATAAGGCAGTGATGCTTAAAATTATAGTACCCGCAACTTAGTGGTTAATAATCCATAAGTCTTCTAAATTGTTCGTGCGTGACGAGTTCTACGCATTCCGATAAGACACATCGATTTCAGTGAAATTGTGAAGCACTAGTCACAGACCGTTATCACTTTGCAAATAAAAAAATATTAAGTGTCAATGTCAAACAACTGCAAATTAAAGAATTATACGAAAATGGAATGGCAATCGCGTCGAGGCGCGCGCGTCCGCGTGCATCAAAACCGACTGACTGAACTCACGCAGGCCGCAGCGTTGTAGGTGCGTGCGAAAGTGTTCAGTAACAAACGGGGATATTATTTCACGTGCAGTGGCAATATCGTTTACAATGCATAATATTGTATGTATTCAATCATACCCGGAAACATTAAAATAACATACAATATTTACTTAAAGAAAACATTAATAATTGTATTATAAACAGTGCCAGCGTTACAGGGTTTCCCTTTTCTGCCTGCACTCTAACACTGGTCAACAAAATTAGACTTCTTTTGTTTTATAGAATTTTGTGTTTTTCACTTATTCGAATTGCCTGATTTCAAATCTGTGCTAAGTTTTTTCTTAGCAACTCTTATTTTTTTAGTTATCACGAATTGTGGTATTTTAATACAAAAAGCTGTTTCTGTTAAATACACCTTTTTAACAGAACCATTTATCTGAAGTGTTTAGCTCGATTGATAGATTTTACATGAACTGTTCTTAATGCTCCCGCAGTATTCTGACATCATGTGGTTACCTCAGTGCCCCTGAATATCTTGATTTTCTCTAAGTCTCTGTCAGATCAAGGGTGATGGAATAGTTAATATAGATAATAAGTTTTTGATATTTAACCTCAAAGACTTTAGGCACATGAAACGCCAGAGCTACATAGTACATACCAATTAACATAGGAAAAAAAACTGAGCACATTTGAGCAGCAGCAAACTGAGCAGATTTGAAAAACAGCGACCTCGAATTAGTAAGAACCAGTCACAAAATTCCATTAAAAAAATGCCGTTCAGCAATGTTATTATTTATTACTCCAGATTTTTTGGGACAGTGGTACAATAAATACATCTACACTATCAGCCAGTTTATACTTATTATAAGAATTGTTATTAGTAAAGCTGAAGACGGTTAGTATTTTCTTGACGTTCCTTTGTAAGTCCTAATTTATCAAGGAGCCAAGGAACTCGTGAACCAGCTCTGAACAAAAAATAGGATAATAGAAAAAACAACCTACTGAAATCCGACATCTATATCATTATTTCACGATCATTTTTAACAATGACTATTAACCGAATCCCGAGGGACTTTATATTTAGACGAAGTATTTTTGACGTCACGTCGCTTCGATAGACCATACCAGTCCTGCGCATAAATCAACCTACGTAGATCATTAATTTTCGTCTCTGGGTCCGTGATTTATACTTTTCTTGAATAATGAGATTTTACAAGGGGCTTTATACCCTTGTGTTAATATAATTTGTATACATTTAGAATGAAACTATATAACCAGAGAACAGGTTTCCTTGGTAAAAAAATAAAGCTTTTGATAACAAATAAGATTAGCCTGAACGTTGATAAAAAAATAAACATATCCACATACATAATATTACGGCCAACCTGTAGAAATGTACGGAGAGAATACAAACTAATTATAATCACATTAGAACGCATTCGAGGCCAATAATCTATCAACTGGTGCGTAAGTATACGGAGGCAGTACATTATAATTTATAAAACATCACACATGTGTCTGAAAATGGTCAGAACGTCTTCGACAAAGGACAATAATAAAATTCCATCCTTCCCCGAAGTTGCTCATGACTAAAATACCACAGATATTTGTAAATTGACATAATTTAGAAGATTCATTTAGGAAGTATTTGTTGATAATAAAAATGTATTTGAGCCCGAAGTTTTTGCAAAAATTTGACATTTGACACCAATGTTCTACTGAATAGCATGGATCCTATGAAAACCTTAAGAAAATAACGGGATAATGTTGATAGGATTCCCAATATAACGGGTGAGAGAGTTGAGACTGGATATTTAACATTCACAGCTCTAACACCTTATGTTTACTTGTCCGCCTTATCTATTTATTTGTTATGTTCTCCAGTTAATTTCCTTAGGTATAACAGTTATTTACATGCTGCACATATTCATGCTGTTGCCTTATCTAATAAAGCTATGTCCGAATTGGAATCAGTTCACTTTGAATGCAAATTAAAGTACTTGGAATGTTCCGTTTGTCTGTTTTTGAGTGTTATATTGAATATTAATATATTTTATTTTCCGTAGCTTTTATAATGTCAAGCCACATCATAAGATCTTGTATATGCTTTTTATCGAAATGTAACCTCCTACGACTAACATCCTATGGCCAAAGCTAAAATAACGGAAATGGTGTATACTCAGAAAAAAAATTGCGATGACGGTAATCGCTTATTTATGTAGTCATGATTTCTCGCGATACAGTTAAAACTGGGGGATACCCTTCGCATTTTAGTGTTCCGTAGTTCACGTCTTGGAACCCTTACAGTTTCGTATGTCCGTTCGTCCATCTGTCCTCGGCTTACCCCTACACGTAAAGTGCCAATGTTTTTTTTATCTCGCGTCTATCCCATAGTGTGGGGTATCACTAGATCGGTCTTTTAAAAACATTGCGAGATTGCTAAGACTATTTTTGATTTAGGTATCCTCGAACGGACGTATTTAGAAAACGGCAGGCACGAAAAAACAGATAAAATTCACGATGATAGTTGTGATGAACTTTGAAGGAAAACTATAACGGCTTATATAACTTTGTTAGTTCAAGAGTTATATAGGCTAACAGCTGACTTGTAAAATGCGCTTACTTGGAAAAAGTTGTACAAAAATAACGAAATAATAAGTAAACATGTAAAATATTGGATAATGGTACGGAACGCTTAGTGCGCGAGTCCGCCTCGCACTCGGCCTATTCTCTGGTGTGGTACTGTGTAGTCCTCACAATAATCACGGAGCTACAAAGTCTATTAATGTTTTTTTGTAATTTGTGGTCCAATAACCAATCGGTTGATGGATGCACGTGCAGCGGAGATAGATACAGACGTCAGACATTTGCATTTTATCGTTTCCAACAATCTACCGTAGCTTGTAGGGAAATAGAAGAGTATGAACGTGCCGTGAAAAGCGATGTACCTTAATGTTGCAATTGCTTAAAGATTCTTACTTTTCTAACGTCTAAACTCTATCCTATTATCTACATTTTTCTGGTCCCATAATGGGGGGTATGTTTGTCCCATAATGGGAGAGTGAGAGTGAGAGCCCAAACGGCTGTATAGTCCATTACGATTCATTTTGACCCAAATGTAAACAAAACAGAATTCATTAAAATTCTCCCATTATTATTACTTAATGTATGCACTTTGCAACCATTCACCGGAATCTTGAACGGTTAAACTTGATTGGGCACCATCTCGATTTTAGGTTATAGAAGAAATTAATTTTGATCTTAAATAAGTAACAGCTATTAGTTATTCAAATTAATACTACTATTTTTTAAATTTATTTAATACGTTGTAATAATGTCAGATAAAAACAAAATTGTATATTTAATTGGTTTCTGTAGCAGTAAACTTAATTGTCGTAAGCTAGCATGTAACCGACAAGTTATGAGTTTATTTTTTCATAAATATTTATATTAAAAAAAAAGTATTCGTGAATGTGCTATTGACGTTATTAAAGAAGTGATTAATATTTGGAGCTCAGCTGGAATAATAATTATTCATTCTCAATTTATTATTAGCAAAATAGAAAAATTATATTACGAATGGAAAAGTTTAAAAAAAAGCTCTTCAAGAAAAAATCTCCAACTCAAAAATGTAATGAAAAGAATTATTGCGAAAAACTGAAAGAATTATTTGATATACGTTCAAAAAATAGTTCTAATATATTAACAGACAATCAGAAACGAATGTTAGAGTATCAAAAAAAAATCAACGTGTACACTAAAACGATGTATAAATGGAAAAAATAAAATAAAATTACGAATAAGTTGATAAAAAATAATATTATTCAATTTAATGAAAAAATTGAACCGCACTTTTTTTTTGTTTTAAATTTTCACTTTTTTAACACTGTAACTTTTTTCCTACGAGGCTGAGCAAAAAATTGTAAGAGAACTTTTTTGTAGAGAATTTAATTTCCTATAAGATAATGGAAACGGAAATTTAAAAAAAATTTTTTTTCGATTATTTACATTGAAAATTAAAAAATAGTTTTTTTTTCAATGCATTTTAAATGGGAAAAGGCCCCCCCATGCGCCAGCTCAATTTTTGAGATATCAAGCTCAAATTTTAGGAGATTTTTTTTTTCTATCAAAGAAACTTTTTATATGTATTTACTCAAAACAATTTTTTTTTCTGACAGTAATCTATATAAATAAAAATTAATTACCGAAATGTTTGTATGCGCATAACTTCCAAACGACTGCACCAAATTAGATTCTTTCTTTTATCTGTTCGTTATTGTCAGTAGAAGGTTTGTATGAAAAAATATATAATATAAAAATAATATCAGGCAGAGTACCTAGAAGGCTCAAAGAGTTTCCTCGCTGGATTGCGATACTTATTCTCTGGGCCAGGTAGGTGCCGGCTCTGGGGTCTCGGGTGGCCTCAATGAGTTTTTTGGAGATTTCTCCGAAAAGTTTGTGCGCACCCAGACCCCATGTACCTAAGGTTTCAACCCCAAACGGTTCAAATATGAGATCCCCACTAAGGTTCTCATATTTGCGCCGCTTGAGGTTTTCCGCCTGATTGGCGGCCGCACCTGCAGAACTCGAGGTGCCCTGGACATGGACATGCCCTTTCTTCTAGGTACTCTGCCTGGTGGGGATGACCTGGGAGATTTCTTTTTTTTGTAGCATTTTAAGTTTTGGAGTAGTTATAATTTTTTTAGTAATTACCTACTTTTATGGTACAATTGATTTTGTTATCATAACTGATAAAATGTATATCATATTGTAGTATTAGTGAGTTTAATAAACGTACACATATAGTGAAAATAATATCTAATATATAAAATTCTCGTATCAGTGTTCGGAGACACACTCCGAAACGGCTTGACTTCTTATGAATTTTTTTGCATATTCGGTAGGTCTGAGAATCGGTCGTAACCTATTTTTTCAACCCCTAAATGATAAGGGTGACCCACCCCTAAATATATTTTCGACAACATTTTTTTTTAATTTATTTTATAAACATTTGCCGGGTCAAATAGTTTATAATAATTAAACTACGTCGGACTCGATGTTGGTAAACCTCGGGCTCAACTCGTATGATTCCAAAGACGACGATGGAATCAGGAATGGTTTAATGCGATTCAACTCTTTGGTTTTTGCTTATATCAGCAATCGGTCGGAATAAGGTAAAATTACCGGTTTTCACATACCTAAGCAGACAGACATTTCCCACGTGGTATTAAATGGCTACCTCCGCCGCGGTTTCCTGCGAAGTTACCGTATATAGCCTTAGCCAACAAGCACTTTAGACTATACAAAAATATTGCCAATTCGACAAGTTCTTACATACCGACATATAGGCGGTTCTTCAAAGCGTGTTAAGTTGTAAGTACCATGTGCTCTACCGTCTACGCAATTAAAACTTTCAAGCACTGATAACCAGTAATCCGTAAACGAATGGCTCCATAATTTTTCTTCTTATATATTAATTTTGGTTTTGGTTTTACGGACCCGAAATTAATTCCGGGCATAATATTATGTTTAAAACTGAAACCTATCGTGGTCAAAAAATAATAAATCAACGCTAAATTAAGCATGACAAATTAAAATGTTCTCACTAATCACACGAACAGCGATCCTGAAACACGAGCGTGTATCCCGGCCCTGCCCGACTCCCGAGGTCAACGACCGTGTCCTGCTTACTTTTTCAAAAGAAACGTACACGTGGTAGTCTTTCAGTCGTCTATTGTGTTAGAAATGTTTATAAATTATGCTGACATGCAGAGGAAGGACAAGTATCGGGACATTGCAGGTACTTGTGGATGAGTTGCTAATCACTCTTATTAATTGAAGAACAGTCGATATTTTGCAACATTTCAAAGCAATCAACAATCAAACCAGCAATCCGTATTGCTAATTTGCTATCAAAGTCTGCAATTCTAGTGAAAAACCAAGGACTTTTGGGTGCGTTAGGGGAAAAACAATAAAATCATGCATTCGTGGAAATCATGCATAATAGTCCGTTCCAATAGGAAGGAAATTATGAAACCCACCCTGATGAAACAACGAAGACCTAGTATTATTCCCGTCGCTCTTGTGCAACGTCCGCGGTCCGCTATAATGTGAACGACACGATGCAATTATGTATTAGGGTTCCGTAATACACAAGGAACCCTTATAGTTTCGCTCTGTCCGTTTGTCTGTCGGTCCGAGCTTCTAGCTTCTGTAATTATGAATATAAATGGATGAAATTTGGTATAGTAATAGATTGTAAATAAATCTCGGTTTTGGCATCATAAAATAATAATCATTTTATATTTTTGGGTTGGCTCTCCATACATGTGAAGTGGGCATTAAAAATATTTTTTCATTCTATCCCATCGTGTGGGGTATCGTCGAATAGGTATTTTAAAATAAACGCAAAGTTTCTTAAATGTCTTTTTTACCCAGTCAATTTTCGAGTAATCGGCCTCCAAAGTGGTTTGTAAGTTGGTCCCCACCCTGGCATTTCTAAACTATAGGATATATAAACTTGTAAGTTTCCATGCTGATAGATCATGCTAAAAACTCTTTAGGAAAATTATTTTGAGGGAAATCGGACAATAAATTTTGAACTAATTCGAAGAAAACCTATTGCACGTTGAAAGTTACGGAACCCTCCTTAGACATGTCCTGCTGCTCTTGCTCTTGGTTAGGTTATTTAATTAATTACTCGATTTAACGGCGATATTTCTTATGTAATAAACGCATCTGAAAACTTAGTAGGTACTTTCAAATGCAACGCGAAAACTACGGAAACTCCTATTGTAATACGCTAGGTAAACAAGTTTATCTATCGAATGAAAAGAGAACTAGGAAAATGATTGCGCTTTCAATCCATGCTTTTTTAATTTGTTGAACGTAACAAAAGTAATTTCAGCAGTTTAAAACTAATTGCACTCAGCTATGTTTGCAAACATTTGATTACTAAACATAAGTGCGCAGCGCACTTAAACTCGTCTTATATTGAAATTCGTAGGACAAATCTAGTTTAGATAAGGATCCCAATTTACAAACCCATCAGTTATTCAGTTACTTGCAGTAATCAAATATGTAGGACGTAGGTGTTGATTTCGAAGTAAGCTCTCGAGAATCATTGTAAATAGTTTAAATTGATATTTATCTACTCGGGGTTAAGAGGTGGCCAATTTATCAGTCCAGACAGGGATATCATTACTGTAGGGCGAATGATGTCATTTGTATTGTACGTTTACGTCACCACTTTCAAACGTTTTAAATGGAACAAAATAGTAAATAGTTAATTATTACCTAATTCCGTGGAATTGTATTTATCTAACGCTTGAACTAGCATTTATAATGTTAACAACTTAATATTCCTATTCGTATTAAAAACCCCTTATGTGGGATATTATAGAGTAAGCATCCTTTATTTTTCTTTAAATGGTTTTTAATTATTGTGCTTTTTATCAACAACGTTCACTCTCTAGCTTTATAAAACTGTGCAGACGAAATGTAAAAATCTGTCTTGACAAATACATATTTAAACTCCCCCCCACCAGCAGCTTGTCATGCTTCTAAAGCAGAAAAGGCTTGAGAAGTTGAGCCATCAACATTTCTCGTTTAATTCGAGTGGTTTTACAAGTGTTTCAATTATTTTTATCTACGCAAGTATAAATTAATTACATAAGCATATTTTGCGAATTGTATTAGATATTTTAAGCTGTATACAATTTGTATTTATTAGGCAACTTTATTAAGCTCCTCCCACAAAACAAAAAGCTTCATCCTCTCGTCACATAGACTATAATTGCAGATCGAACTACAAGCCACACTTTATATCCAATACATCAAAATATATACCTCGCTCCTCAAAAATATATTTGTTTAACCTGGAATACTAAGCTAGGGTGTGTACGTTACTGCTTACGGAAGGATCACATTTACAATCACTATCACAGACACTGGCAACTCGTTGGCAAAGAAGCTCTCGACGTAGTTAACTGTACAGCTAATAACGCGAAACTATCCTACGGATATCCGACGAGTATCCTTCATGGAGAAGGAAACTGTGGATTTGTTTATTCTTTTTGTTTTTCGTTTTTCTTCCGGGTAATTGTCCGGGCCAAGCCGGCGAGGCGACTGAAGAATCGAACGCAACCCTAGGGGAGGCTGCGTATTCGCGCATGTCATTCAAGCGAATTCCCACCACATTGTTTTCGAATAAGATACATTTTTCATCGCCGTTGTGGGGTCTGTCAATCGATTTTGGCACGCGGTTAGAATAGCGCAAGTGACCAGACAGGATTTGAACTTGAACTTTATTCTGTGCGAGTATGGTTTATTTTCGTGTGGAGGTGCAATAAACACAAAAATTTAGGGATGGGGCGAGGTCAGCGGCGGATGAGTTTGTCGCGGATAGATAGATGGCGTTGTTTGACTGCGCTACGGGGGGCTTTCATTAAAACGTTTTGTCAGGACTTAATGGGAACGTCCGCGGAACGAAAGCTCTCGCTGCCACAAAGTCAATGGATCAATGGGTGACACATTATTAACTATGTACTAACTTAATTTGTCCTTTAACGACCAATTAGGTACATTGATTATAAAAGCTCGGTCAAACAAAATATAAGACTGAAGGATGGATAGATTACCTAATATCTATATGTTATACCATCAAGAAGACAAACGTATTTAATATTTATAATTTAAAATTACGAATGTATAAATTATAAACTGCATTTCAACTTAAGTTTAACTGGTCTAAGTATTCCATACATATTGTAAGCATTGCAAAATCAAAGGATGCAAGCAAGCACAGCCCAGGAGGAAAGGCACGGCTCGCTACATTGAAACAGGGTGTGCCAAGCAACACTATCTTAGGTGCCAGTAGACGTCTGCGGGCTCTGCGGCGGTGGAGACGCCACGTGGTCTGTCTGTGCACCGGATCGATACCGATGCAGGTGATATCGCTCATTCCGAGTGTAAGGCCAGCCCATCGTTTTAAGGCCACCAAAAAACAAGAAAAGGCTTAACCGATGCTTGATACATTTTATCATGAATCATGATGATATTGATTTCTTACGTTTACGCGAATATTATTCACTGTATTAAACACTTACGGATTGTGTCGCGGTGCACTTTTCTTTTTCCCGACGTTTCGGCTACATTCCAGCAGCCGTGGTTCCGGGTTTTTCTACGCCTAAACCTCCAAATGGTGAACATACCAGTTCGACAACCGATCATAATAGTCTTGACCGCTTGTTTGTTCCAGTAATCGATAACAATAGAACATTCATATCTGCCGTTAGTATATGAGCCTAAATAATATTGAAAGCCTCGTATTCCTAGCACGTTTCGCGAGAGGAAACTGCGTATAATGAATATAAAATTTCACAGACTATTGGTGATTGGCACAACACTAAAACATACAAGAGCTCTTCTTTGGCGACTTCCTTTATTACTTTTGGTGATTTATTTATAATATATGGAACTTTGTCTATAGAACACCTCGCACAATTCACCACCATTAGCGCGATAGATTCGAGAAGGTGTCAAAAAGCGTCACCTTTAACATTACTTCAAGGATTGTCTTGCGCTTGGACATCTTGGCTTTTTTCGAATAAATCACGGCGATTTGCACTAGAGCCTAGAGGGTAATCGCATTCGGGCAATGTATAGGGAGACTATGCAGAAACTAGAATGCAGAAAAGGTTTTCAAGTTTATGTTCCAGAATGTTTTATCATGAAACTTAGTACACTGGAAGGAATCTTCGCGGCGGCGGCGCGGAGGTGCGAGTGCGACGGATTCCATACTAATTTTAAGTCTAGAGAGCTGGCCATGAAAATATGGTAATCATAGTATTGACATACCGATAAGCGACCTACAACTTTCTATATCAGCAAAATCATTGATAGTGTTTGATTGATTTTAACTAGTCGACACTTCCATTTTCCCGTACATCACCAAGCCCTAAGGTAATATAACTATAATATAATATAACTCGACGAGGGGCATGGGTGCCTTACGTGGTACAGGAGCGTAGGCACGTGCCTGTCAGTCCCCTGGACGCGCGACACGTCGTGACGTAATTACAACCAGCGGGTTCCCCCGGAGCATTGTTATTGGCAGCTATTAGCATGACCCTGTTTTGTTATTGTATATTGGGTTACCCTTCAAATGCAGAGACAAAGTATTGATAACAGATTCTTTGCCTTTCGTATCAGTCTTGTCGTAGATACGTTAGGATTTCTAGTTATTACACTACCTATTAGCGAAATATTAGAGATGTTGCGACTAGTCGGCGACTAGTTTAGGAGTTCTCTTACCACGTCCACGTGTGAACAATGAAGAATGTTCACAAATTATTATTTTTTAACTCTCCGTAAACTCGGTTGAAAATAAAAAATATGACTGGAAAAAATATTACGATACGTCGTGTAGTTTCAGAGATATTTAATTTCAAAATAAGTGCGCGATTCGGGATTCCACCAGGCCGGCGCTCGACGCGATGACGTCACAGCACATCGCAACACTATCTCAGTCCACTCCGGTAACGTCGCGTCGCCCGTACCTTTTACTATTAAAGTTTAGAAATGTCTAATCTACATGCTAGAAAATCATGTGTTGTGCCAAAATGTACAAATACAATCACCAAGACGCCTGAAGAGTTGTTTTTTCACGTTCCAAAGGATGTTCAAATGCGAAAGAAATAGATAAAAGCTATGAAGAGGTTGGATTCATTTGGAGCTAAAACTACAGTTTATTGTTGTGAAGATCATTACGAAAAGATCATCAACGAAATCACTATTCTTCGAAAAATAGTAGGCAACCATAAGTTCCTCTATTTTAGGTAGGTTATGCGATTGCCCTTTTTCAAATCCGTCATCCATTGTACTGTACATAAATTACAATATTATATACACTAATATTACACTACTAATATACACTAATTAAACTTAATGTACGGAAAGTACGGACGAAACAATAATTAAAACACTGCAATAATAGCGCAAGCAAGATACCTAGTAAGTAACTCGGCAGGCGCGGATTGCCAGCGAGCGGCACGTTGTGTCGTGACGTCACTCAGCACGCGCGCCTGCTACGGCCGCGAAATTTACGAGAATTTGAAATGTCTGTAAATTCATCAATACTTGGTCTTTTTCAATGAAACAAAAACTAGTATATTTGTATAGATACAAGCAGCAACTGGGACAATACTTTTAAGCGATTTTGTATACCTATTAACATTCTTCATTCGCCACGTATTAAATATGTTTACTTTTTCGATAAAATAATTAAATTATATGATCTTCGTGTCTCAACTCTCAAGTGAGTGCTCGCCTTAAGCGAAACGGTACGGAAATTCCCGAAACCGTGATCGGCTTGGCCATAATTCTAGTTAGTTACAAGTTCACTAGTTTACAACCGACTAATCGGCAAGTGACCGATTAGTCTTCTTACTCTAGACTAGACTAGTCGGCCAGTCATAATCGGCACATCTCTATTAAATATGTTTCTATAATAACATTAAGGTGATGTTTAATTTTGGGCCAGCTCTATGTACACCACATAGGTGAATAGGAAAAAAATATGGGAATTTCATAAAATACAAAAAAATAATTTGAAGAAGGGTACATGCGTACAAAAATGATTATTTGAAGTTTTTTAATGCGATAACCCAATTTTTAGAGCGGCCATGACAGTTGTTTTGACATAGTTGACAGTTTTAGGAAGAGACGTCTTCTTGAACGTCATACGTCTTTCTTTGCCATCTCTTCCTGTGTAACCAATGCTATTCTTACTCGAGCAATACAGAAAATGAATATGTCCAATCGATTGGAAGAGCTTATAATTAATAACCGGATCAACCGCTTTAGAGCCCAATTCACAAGAATTGATAGTCAACTTCCTGAGTTGAGTATTTTCCCTGAAATGTCCATGTCTGAGTTGATACTTTTTGGGCCTGGGCACCTATCAAATAAAACAAGCTCGAAGCTATTTCGGGGAACATGTGAGATAGCATGGATCATTTCAGGTATAAATATCTGATCAAATGGAAGTTGTAGCAGAAGCAATCTCACCCCAACTTGATCCTTTTTTAATCAAAGGCCGAATAAAATCTAGACATAGCTCAGGACGAACATATTACATCTATATATTGCTGGTAAGGGAAGGATTAAGTAAGGATTATAAAATAATCAGCTACTATTGCAGTTCTATGATAAATTGACAGTAGGTTGCTGTGCTCACATCATTATTTGGCAGGGGCGTGCGCTCCATATAGGCAGAAATGCAGTGCTTTACTTGTCATTCACAGATATTTTAATAAAACGTTCGTACGTTTTAGATGACTTTAATTAATAGTAAATAAATTAATTTAAAAAATATTAATAACTTAAAAACGCCTAATATTTTATAAATAGCAACTCATCTCATGCCGTTGCGTTCTGCAGGACATATCATCGCATGTATGTGTAATTTTCATACTTCGCAAACGCACACACCCATGAATATCGACATGATTATATAGCGCCAACTCCCGCGGCAGGCGATGGCTCTCGGCTATCCGATCGCTTCCGAAAACCGCCGAACTGGCTTGTCGGAAATTATTCGTTGCCTATAATCCGAGTAAAAATAATAGACGGAAATCTAATAAATCAGGTATGCACATTATGCATTTTTGTTTAGTAAGGTTTTATTTGTTTAAATAGAAGAAACGTTTTGTGTTTCGCGGGGGCCATATTGCATATTTCATGTGATAAGCATTGTTTACAATTTAATAGCTCCAGTTTATTTATAGTTTTCTTAAAAGATTTTTCATTTTAACATTTGAAAGAGTGTACATTTAACAGTTTATTACTGAGTTTCTATAATAATTGTAGTGATTTGCTTTTACTAGTGAGTTAGTCGATTTTTTTTAAATGTTATTTGACTGTGAGGTTTTGAGAATGTGTGTTTATTAAAAATTAAAAATAACAAGTTCTCACAATTGTCATTCAGTGAAAAGATTCAAATTCTGTCTAAAGGTAGGTGTGTATCCGAGTTACAACAATTAAACCAGCAAAAAAATAATGTAACTCAAAAAAATTCTGTTAAAAGTTATGAAACGTATAACTGACTGTGTGGTTGTGTACACACGATTAAATTATATTGTTTTCCTTGCATATTATTTAGTAATTAACATCGGGATATAGTAATCTCAAGTAACCGGAACCTTGAATATGTGAAAATTGAAGCTGACTGACTGGTGAGTAGTTATAATATTTTAAAATATGCTTATTATTTTACTTATTAGAATTTCTTCCGCCGCGACGATCGATCGCTGTTTTGTCTGCGTTGCCGTAGAAGATGTACATGAATAGTAGTACATCTAAGACTTGCTCTGTTGGCATGGTTTCGACTTAGAGATCCGTCGCTTGGCTGTAGCTATGCTAAAAATCTATAAACGAAAAAGTTTTTGTGACCGAGTACTTCGCCGCATACCCAGTGTCATAATCCTGTGCACGCCACTGTTATTTGGCTACAGTATTTGGGTTGGGCTCGATACCAAGAGAATATAGTAGCACCGGCGTAATATATACCGGGTAATCATAAACCACAACAAGTTGTTTTATTATATACCTCTCTTTCTTAACTAAGTAATCCTGTAGGTAGTCTAACTTAATCGAAACCCAAGATTTTCATAATATTATGTGTTCTTTATTTAAATCGCAGATATTACATTTTACGTCAGTCAAATGTCATTTGTCAAAATGAATAAACTGATCCGCAATGTTTTAAATTACGTTGTGTTGCTCTCCTTGACGAAGTTAATTTAAAAGTAGATTGAAACAAAGTGAAATTAAATAAAATAAAGAATAGGAAACGATTATGTAGATATTATGTAGCTAAATTTACATATACCCTTTTACTAACAAAAAGATTTACACAATGGATAACTTAAACAACGTTGCTGTCTTTGTCTGATGCGTTGGAAAAGTCACATAACAGACAAAGACAGCAACGTTGTTTAAGTTATCAATTGTGTAAATCTTTTATTAATAAGGGGGTAAGTGTACATAGTGCTGGCTCACGCCTCATACATTTCTAGAATATCTCCGTTCTTAAACAAAAAACTAGAAGTCAAATTGTAATCCTTAAATCAGAAATTCTAACATATTAAAGATATAAATAGACTATTTAAAATAACTTTACATAGATCCCTTAGCAATGTATCAATAGACATTGCACGCCTAGACACAGCCGACTTACAATTAAATCCCCTTCTATAGACTCTCATTTGTTAGTACAGATGTTGACAAGTTGTATGAAATAAATACATTTCAATATCTTCTACTTTAAAGTATATTTCATTATAATAAAAAACATTTAATAAAATACAAAGAATTTGATAAGGACCACATCAAGAACATACTATGCATATAGACTTTATTTTTAGCATCATATTATAATGATTATATTTTTTTTTCATCCCATCCCATTGTGTGGGGTATCGTCGAAAAGGTCTTTTTAAATAAAGGTAAGGTTTAATATATGACTTTTTTATAATGTAAACTATTTTCGAGTATTCTACCTCCAAAGTTGTTTACAAGCCAGTCCCTGGCAAAAATTTATAAATATAAAGTATGATAATTAGAAACTTGCAATTATTCATGCTGATAGTTCATGCTAAATACTCTTTTTGTAACTTTTGAAGTAATTTGAAAAAAAAACTTATAACCCATTAATATTTACAGAACCCTCCTTAGAAATGTCCTGACATGCCCTTGGCTATTGCATAGTATAAAATGAAGTTGCTCCCGCTGTCTGTTTGCTTAAATCTTTTAAACGGCTCAACAGATTTTAATGCAGTTTTCAGCAGTAGATAGTGATTCAAGAGGAAGGTTTATATGACTACTAGCTGGTGCCCGCAACTTCGTTTGCATGGAACATTTGCATTTGCATTGCAATTAATGGAAACGGAACCCTAATTTAAAAAAAAGCCTATGTTATACCTTATAACATCAGCTATCTGCCAGTGAAGTCTCGTGAAAATCGGTATACCCGTTTCAGAGATAAGCCATAACAAACAGACAATTTTTTTTAAAACATTCATTTTTTATTGCATGAACTGTGTATTCTTTAATATTCATTATGTGAAAAGCTGATTAATTTAAAATTACAAACAGACAATTCAATTTTATTTATTTGTTTAGAGTATAGAATATAGATAGATAATACATTGCATCCGTGCAAAGCAGGAGCAGGTCAGCGGTTGCTACTTTACAATATGTTTACAACAGTAATATCTAAACACTATTAAATATAGTACATTTGAGACCGAGCTTTGCTTGAAAGTTTAGTAAAACGATAAATTATTTTAAATTATAAAAGAAAAAGAAATAAAAAAAAATCACTAAAGTCAGAAAGTCCAATGCTAACTAAACCACCAACCGGATTTGACATTTAGAAATATAAGTCACTAATATCTTATTACACAACAAAAGAAAAAAAACATTATAACTAAAAAATGCGCAGTTACCCTTAGTTAGTAAAACTCCCTGCATAATAAATTTCATGTAAATATTTGCAGCCGTTTTCGAGATTTTGATTATACAGGTATATTATATACACAATTTGCTAATTTAATAATTAAATACACATTACATACTGCATTGAAATAATCTTCAATCACTATCAGCACTAGAAACCCCTGATATACTTATTAATTTACAGCAACAAAGTTTTATGAGCAGTATATAAATTGTACATACCTATTTGTGTTTTGCTCCATCTTAATGTTGGCACAACTGTAGCAAATAGTGTCTTTCTGCCTCTGAAAACAAATTAATAATATATTATTTTTTCATACATCATATTTTATTATTTAAACCTTTTATTTCTAGTATTACCTAGTAAACATTGATAAATACTGTTTCCAACCATTACATAAAGATAAAAACTTTACAGTAAACAATTTCTAAGTAATTCCCTCATCAATAAAATACATATTGTTTTCATAATTTAATATTTATTAAACAAAACCGGACTTTTAGCTGTAAAAAAATGTTTTAATTATACATAAGTAAATCCTTACCTTATTTGGGAGGGGGCACAGAGCAAAGCACGGCTACACCGCACTAGCACTATTTGCCCCCGCCTAGAATTAAAAATTACACATCTAAAAGTTACACATCTACTGCTCGTATTAGAAATAACTTATTAATATAATCATAATATCTGATTCTGCAACCTGTTTATCAAAAAGATTAAAAAATTGCTACCAAATCAACAAAATTATTTTGTTTTGATGGATAAAACTAATAACTCAATATTTATAGGCCTATACCTGCATAAAGTTTGTATCAGAAAATATTTTAAATATGAAATTTGCAGGTAGTTTTAATAATGTCTGTATTAAAATGCAGGATGTTTGGCACTTGTCATAACTGTTTTTCAGTTCTTCACATATTTATTTAACAATTATTTCACTTTTCATAATCAATTTATGAGAAGTATTGCGTCTTTTTGTTCTTATTTATGAAAAACGAGGACCTAATGTAACAACTATCACTAAATATATATAACCATACAAGTAGCTAGTATTATTCCTTTAAAAATATAAATCTAATTGTTCTTACCATTTTATAAACCAATGTGTAATAAATAGTTCACAACGTTAATTATGATATATTATTTTATCAACCAAATATAAAACCTCCACTCAACGAAATGCCTAAAACTTCAAACAAAATAAGCATGTTCGTTCGCGAACGAACGAACCAAAAACCCCGGGTCGCGCGGTTTACTTGGTTCAATAGTTCACTCATATGAAAATTATGAACCATGTGATCCACTGTTCCGTTTAGGATCGAGCGATCTACTAATAGGGATGTTGCCTAGTGTAGAATATCATATTTTTATAAATTAAATATTAAAACTGTTGATTAAAGATACACAAATCCAAAAGAAATAGGTATTAAGAGTGACGCGATTAAAAATTATAAGCAAATAAAAAATATTGCGCATATCTTTCTCGCAAAACGATTTGTTACGTCAAAAGTTGCTACCGCCATACATTTTGTAATGACAAATGTATGGCGGGTGCAACTCGTTACGTTACTGGCCGATATATCGCTCTCTTTCATAATGTAAATTAAAATTGTTTGTATCTTCGTTATTTTTTAAGATATAAGAAAATGGGTTCTAGATGATGTTAGACAATATGTTTAATAACATATTGTCTAACATCGAATAGACGAAAAAAATTTTTTTAGACAACATGCCTATTGGTCCCGACCCGGCCCGGTGAGTTTAGCTCGATTGGCTCAGTTGTATCACTGGCTTACTAACGAGCCAATTACTAGTAACATTGCTGCATTGTAAGCACGAGAACCATAAACCTCGCGCGAGCCGCGCGCGTAAACCGACAAGTCGCAACTCGCAAGGCAGTGAGTAAATGAATAAAGTAATAATAATTGACTAATTTGTTATGGAATGAGTTCTTCCTGTATGAAATGTTTTAGTTATCTTAATAAGTTGTTAATTATGTTTTTTTTTTCATATTATTTAAAAAGTAATTTACCCAGTCTATATTAAATAGTTAGGTTTTGTATTTTACATGTTATATATTAAACTAAAAAGCGCATTCCAGTATCAAACGAATTTTGGTCAAGGTAAATTATTATTGAATAGCTTATAAGTTCATTTTCATTATCTACATAGATGAGTTAATTTATTTTAATAAATTAATTTAGTCTTCTCAGCTGAATGCAACTCGTGATTAAAACACGTTGACACACAAATCACAATACACACATATAACTCGCCCCCAACTGAATCAACAGGCCGTCACGCGCTTAGTTTGTCTCAATTGTGAGCCAATGCTCATTTGGGTCACTGGTTCACTAGCTCACTAACGAGCTAATCTGCCACGAGATTCGAGAACCATAGGACAAATTTAAAATACAATTTAAAATGTTCAAACGTTAAAATGAAGCCCATTCCCATTTGTCAGTTGAAGTTCATAATAGGGCAGCTGAACCATAATGTTTATACCTACTAGAGAGATTGTTAGCCAGACAGCGCGTGTTTATTTTCTGCTGAGTGCATTGTATTAGTGTGCATACAGGGATGTGCCGTAAATCGATATAATATCGATAAATTACTCGACTTTTTTGTGGTATCGACGTTAGTATAAATATTTTTATAATTCTGAATTTTTATTATAAACACATTTATTTTCAATGCTTTCAATGCTTAGTCCCAGACTAAGGCTGGGAATATAATTATTATCCGGAATCTGGAAGGCCGGGGAAAATTCAGAGCATTGAAAATAGAACTGTGGACTAATACAATAGAGCTGAAAATCGAACACACGTGTCTCATGTCAAATCTGACAACACGAAACTCATGTGTCCGATTTTCTCTCTTCAATGTATTAGCATTTTTGATTAGCATCTTAATGCATTTAGAGATTAGCCGAGTCATTCAGATTACTCACTCACTTGGGGTGCAGCAGGAACAATTGACAGGTGCTTAAGCGTAACGTTTTTTAATAAAGATTTGAATAAAAATTATGACAGCGCCTATACAATTGACATTCGCTAACGTTACGTTTAAGCACCTGCCAATTGTTCCTGCTAGGCATACTGATATTTACAGGAATAAGAGTGTTTTTACATGTTCCGATCCGATATATACGATATAACAAACCGATAATGTGAAAGAAAGGTCTGTGTTTCATACATTTTACTTGCCCTTGCATGGCTATTGGATATCGACTACTATATCGGCATTCGATATCGATATCGGATCGGATAATGGGAAAACGCTCATAGGGTATTTTAGTTGGAAACTAAATAAGAAATTGATTTTTGAGAAAGTATTTATTGTATGTCTTCATATTTGGCCAGAATGAAGTAGCAATATCTTCCCCGTATCGTTATCGTCACACCAACCTGTCTCACTGGTGTGATACACTTTTCAATTCTCGCGTCTGCTTCTGCTTCACTCTATTCGCCTCTTCTTTTGGGGCATTTCAAAGTTTAATATTATAATCGATAAACAGCTCTAGTGTCAGTTAAAATACGCAGAAAAATAAAGCTTTTATTTTCCACATATTACTCATTACGTGACTTTCATCATTAAAGCGTGATATAGTACGAATAAGAGTTCGTTAAACTTAATGATAAACTGTTTATATTATAAAAATACTCATTATTTGGCTCAAAAAACATTGTTGAAACCTTACGGGTTAAATGGTAGTTCCATTTGTTTGACGCCTTCTTTATCCGTACTTGAAACACACAAAGTCCAAATAAATATTTGGCTTTGACTAGACTTTAGACTTGACGATATAGTAATACGGTGTTGAAAATTGAAACAAAAGTTCTATTTCCCGCCTTTTTAACTTGACACTGGCAAAATATGGTTATCAGCCGATGCCATAGATAAATAAATAAATAAAAAACTACTGTCAACTTGACATTAATTTGTTGTCTTTGTCTTCTGAAGGTTGTCACTTCGACAAGTTTTGGTTTTGTAAAAAAGTAAAAAATTATGATTTCATTTCCCAAATAAAATAAAATATTACAATACTTAAACTTCTTCAAAACCGTGTGTAATATACAAAGGTATATCCCAAAACGTTTGATGTAATGTTTTTGGATTTTTATCCTGTCATAATATGTTTATAACGATAATGCGTGATGTAAGATACATTTTGTAGTTTTACTTGTCTCGATGATTTTGTTACTACAAACTGTACTTAAATCCTTTTTGTACATATATCTACATAGATTTCACTTGAGAATATTACGAAATTTATTTAAGTTTATCAAACGTTTCTTTCAGATGTTCAAATTCAGTGGACAAATAATTTGTAGGTTAGGTTCAAGAAATGTATTGAGGAAATATTCTGCGCCCGGTGTTACGGTATTTAAATCAAACAAAACTGATGTATCTGCCGCCAACCAAGTGGAAACTGTTACAAATGTGCTGGGAGACAAGGACAAATCTGGTAATCATTGTGTTTATTTATTTGTTTATATTCAGTTTACCATTATGTAAGCATAATGAGCTCCAATTATTCTTAGACAATTTTAAAAGTATTCAACTTGTTAAATATATTTTCAGGACTTGTTGCAGCTGCATTTGCATCACTAAATGCTCCTGATGATGACACTGTGAAAAAGCCAAGTCAAAAATCTGTTAAGCTAAGCCGTATGCAACAGTTAGACAATCAAATAGGAAAGGCAGCTGATGTAAACAGCCTTCTAGTTGTCGCTGAAAATCCTATTGTCTCCAGAAGGCATGCACTTAAGTTGAGTAGAATATTCTAGATATCTATAACTACTAATAAGCACAAAAACCAGTGGCAAGTTATTGTTGTAAATATCAATGTCTTCTAGTAACTATCCTCATAGGGAGAGGTATGTTTTGCCCTGTGACTGCATACACAAGCTGATTATAATTGAGTCTCATCATTTTGTAAACGCACATCAATATAATCTATGAAGAATTTTCTGATATAGTAAATGGATGAATTGATGCTTTTTTTTTATAAAAAGGTTTAATAAATTGGTTTTTAATAACAATGTCCATTTTTTAAAGACCATAGAATATTAGTATGATAACAAAAATACATCTCTTCTTAAAAAAATATAAATTTTAAGTAAATGTTTAGTAAAAATAAATAAAAAACCTTATTTATTGTATATTTTTTAATAAAGACCTTAAAATGGTCTATATTCTTTTCATTTAAAGTGAATTATTTTCTATTACAGATGGTGTCTGTTCTATCAGAATGGTCCAGCACCAACAAAGTGAAATTAGCAGACTTTGAAAAGGACCCCCGGTTTCTCAAATTATGTCGAATCCTGGCCCGGACTCCAACATCACAAGCTATTGGTTCCCTGACCATGGCCGAGGACCTCAGCACAGTATTAGGAATTACTGGAGATGATGAAGCAGCAAGGCTCATTGCAAATCTTTCATTGCCCCAAATGATTAAGGTTTGTTGATACATTTTCAGTAGTGTTCTTTAAAAACTTTGTCATTCATTGGTTTTGATCGAACTGAAATAATGACATTTTAGTTTGTTTTTGACTTATTCTTTAATTATCATTTCCTAATTCAGGTGATGAAAGCACTCCAACAGAAAAGCCGTCGCAGTACTCCACTGCTGCGAGCTCTCTCTTACAGCATCACTAAACAGCCAGAGCCAATTGATTTGAAGAAATCAGCTGATCTTCTATTCTCTATGGCTGCACTTAACTTTCCAGACCCTGTGTTGCTAGACAGGATATGCAGGTTAGTAATCCCATTCTTTTTCTAAAATAAAATTAAAATTCCTAGCTGGGAATAATGATTTATCAAAAATCTAATGATTTAGTTTTAGTTTTTATCAAAATAGGGCTTGCAACTACTTCAGCATTGTTTGCTCTTCCATATAGTTACGGATTTCGTCTACCATGCCTACTTAAAAAATTCACCTGTAAACATAGCTAGTTGTTACCCGTAATTTCCCGCGGAAACAGAACATTTTGCCGCAATAAAAATACCCATGTCCTTCCTCTTGGTCTACACTATATCTGTGCCAAATTTCATCAAAATCGGTAGTAAAGTACGAAAAAGTAGTTTTGGAGCTTATTCAATGCAAATAAAAAAACAAACATAAAGACAAACAAACAAATCTGCCTCTTTATAATATTAATATAGATAAGAGGCCAGAAATCCCTATATAGCTTTATACATTAATACTTAGTAAAGAGTTGATTTTGAAGAAAAGTTATTTATGAAGGTTTTAATTTTTCTAATCAAGCCTTTGTTTTAGTGATGTGTTGGACTGTCTGCCAAACAATAATGATAAACCAGCAGTTGTAAACTCTATAGTAGTATCTTTAGGGCTTCTAAGGTATAGGCATGAGCCAATCCTAAATGCTTTAGTAAATTGGCTATGTGAAAGACCGAAGCTGCTCCGACCAGCAGAAATAGCCTCAGCTATTTTAACCCTGGCCACAGTCAACTATATGCCCGCAGACTCTGAAGCACTGGTTAAGGTGAGATTTAAAATATAATTTGTTTCAAAACTATACTGGTGATTTTTTCTCGGTCTATATGTTTCGAGAGAAACAGGTACATGAAAAAGAGTAGAATGGGATACTTAATTTACAATTTTTTTTTATTTTTCTAATTTGGTGTTAATTTGTTTTACAACATCGCACAACTAATTTAAAATCATTATTTACTAATTTATACCTTATAAAAATGTATTTCTGAAAAATTATAAAAATATTGAAATTACAAATAATTCCCTATTGACCCCAAAGTTATAGTTGACCCTAAAGATGGGCGTGATCGGATCGTATAACAGCGCACGCGGCACGACCCGTATGGCAGCGCCCCGTCGCCCCCGCGACCTTTTTTAAGATTTTTCAACTCCAAATACTTGATTGAGTTTTGACACCAATTCTTTTGTATATTCTATTTTTGATACAAAACTACCCTGTTTCTGTCGTAAGTGAATAAAAATTCGCCTAGTATATGAATTTAATTACACTAATGTTTTAGTCATACAGTCTCAACATTAAAATTTAATATTTATATTTGATACTTAAAATAATAAAAATTTATTAGTTTAATAGTATATTTTTTATTAAACAGGCTGCTATAGCCCTTAATGAAGATGATATGGCAAAGGCGTCTTCATGGCTCGACTTAGTTTTTTCATTGCTGATATTTGACAAAGCTAGCCAGAAACATTTGGAATCGACCCTTCGGCCAGAGTTTATTGAAAAACTGCTCTCTGCTGGTGGTAAGATATTCTCTTCCGATTATTTTAAAAAGAAATGAACCAGGAAACGAGGAGCCGGATCGCCTGATGGTAAGCGATTACCGCCGCCCATGGACGCTCGCAACACCACGTTGCGACTTGCATTCCCAGTCCTTAATTAAAATCCCCAACCCCCCTTGGGACAATTTCTTATTCAAAGACGTGGCTTATAAATCTACTTGATTAGTAACGCATCGGAACTAAAAGGGCTTTCTTGTTATATGCTATGGCACTAGCTTGGTATCATTTGCAAACTACTAACAGGGTCAAATGAATAATGTTAGTAAACCCCACTCCAATGGTGTTGCGATTGAAAACACCCATAAGTTTTAGATTAATAGCTTTAATATACAGGATGTTCGGCACATGGATGGACAAACGAAAACCGTGGACCCGTGGAGCCGTCTGCTATACATTGAGGCCTAATTACAATACTCAGGCCCAATAGTTTTTATTTTAATAATTTTTTAAGTTAATTTCGAAAAAAGCCAGTTTTCAAACTTCAAACGACTATAAATTTACTTTTAACATTGCAAATCCAAACATGCTTTTGTAATAATTATCTGCATTAGTTGTAGAATCATATTAAATTCAGTTTTGGAGCAAATGTTAGATATAAAATTAGATACGAGTCCTTAAACGATAAACAAAGTGAAAAAATAATTTTCATATTCCACTTTGAAATTCTTAAAAAAAAAAACTATGATTTTTAGAGCATTTAAAATTCTAGGAAAACATCTGTGGTTCATACCCTTTATATCGGTATACAATTTGCACATATTTGTTTAAGAATAACTAGAGTAAATCGCAATTTAAACTAACGGGGCCTTAATTCATAAGACTCAATTTGCGAAAACAAGTACAAGCCAATTTGTCATAATTGCTTTCGGTATGTTCACTAACACTACACGTGGGAGCTAGTAGTCTGTCTCTCTCTTACCAGTCACGATACTATCTCTTGTCTCTTTTGTTGAATTTGGACAATAGCCGTACATAGCAGGTAGAAAAAGGGGTGTTATTTCTCTGTGCAGTAGTAATTCTATGAAATCTTATATGTTTTTAATTAGTAAGCTTTTTAGTAGAACATGAATTTATTATTAAAACACTATGATAATTTAAATTTTAATTTATTTCCAAAATTTATTTTATAATAATTGTTCGAATTGGTGCCCTTGACTTCTTATGCATGCTCGCCACCGTTTTAAAATTTCCACTGTTGTTGTTTGAAATATCATTTCGGCTTTCATTTTTTCGAATGCTTCATTTATTCTAATTATTAACTGCTCTCGACTGGGCACCACGGTTGCGTACACTAGCTCTTTGGCTCTACCCCAGACGTAAAAGTCTATTGGGGTAAGGTCGGGCGACCTTGGTGGCCAAGGAATTGGACCACCCCGACCGATCCACGAGTTCGGGAACACATTATTAAGGTATTCCCTCACAGCTATGCTCCAATGGGCTGGGCAGCCATCGTGTTGGAACACAGAAGGTCTGTCTTCTTGTAATACTTCTTCTACTAAACCGGGCAAATCATTTTGCAGAAATTCTAAGTAATTATTTCCATTAATATTGTCCGGTAAATAATGCGGCCCGATTAGTTTATTTCCAATGACCCCAGCCCAAACATTTACACTGAATCTTCTTTGAAATTTTCTCGGTCTCGTCACTCGTGGATTTTGGTTTTTGGGTGCCCAGTAATGGAGATTATGGTAATTTGAAATACCTTCCTTATCAAATTTTGATTCATCTGTCCACAGAATACTTCTTAAAAAGTTTTCGTCTTCCACGTCAGTGTGTAGTAGATGTCGACAAAATTCTACGCGTCTACCAAAATCATTATCTTGAAGATCTGAAAACAAAGAAAAAAGGCTTGAGAATTTAAAATAAGGAAGACTAGATCTAGGCTTTGGTACATATTCAGTCTCTTTACGGAATTAAGAAAAATCTATTGTATCCATACCTTGCACGGGAGTGTAATGGAAAGCATGTTGCCGATTTTTCCGGAGAACTGCCCACACTTTCCATATGCCAAGGCCCAGCATTGCAGCTACCTCTCTTATACTTTTATTAGGGTTATTATTAAATTCTTCTAATACACGTTCGTCTGTAGCAACATGATGTTGTCGTACATTCACCCTCGGTTCTTGATAACGCAAATTACCCGTTTCTCTAAGTCGTCGGTATGTAGTAGCAAAAGTTTGGTGGCTAGGCAGTCGACGGTTAGGATAGCGCTCTTGGTATAGTCTTTGTGCTTCACGTCCATTGCAATTAGCGGCTCCATACACCAACAACATATTGGCGTATTCTTCATTCGTAAAAGAGGTGGTCATTTTACGAAAAAAAAAACAACGACGTAACAACAAAATAACAGAAAACTTAACAAACTGAAGCAACAACAATAACGTAGTTAAGACTCTACAAATAAGTAAAACAATTTTTTCAAAAATTAACGTTTGACTGATAAGGAATAGACAAAATCAAACAATAGCGCAATTGCAGAGTGAAATAACACCCCTTTTTCTACCTGCTATGTACGTACGGCTATTGTCCAAATTCAACAAAAGAGACAAGAGATAGTATCGTGACTGTAAGAGAGAGACAGACTACTAGCTCCCACGTGTAGTGTTAGTGAACATACCGAAAGCAATTATGTCAAATTGGCTTGTACTTGATTTAAGTTTTCGCAAATTGAGTCTTGTGAATTAAGGCCCCGTTAGTTTAAATTGCGATTTACTCTAGTTATTTTTAAACAAATATGTGCAAATTGTATACCGATATAAAGGGTATGAACCACAGATGTTTTCCTAGAATTTTAAGTGCTCTAAAAATCATACTTTTTTTTTTAAGAATTTCAAAGTGGAATATGAAAATTATTTTTTCACTTTGTTTGTCGTTTAAGGACTCGTATCTAATTTTGTATCTAACATTTGATCCAAAACTGAATTTAATATGATTCTACAACTAATGCAGATAATTATTACAAAAGCATGTTTGGATTTTCAATGTTAAAAGTAAATTTATAGTCGTTTGAAGATTGAAAACTGGCTTTTTTCGAAATTAACTTAAAAAATTAAAAAAAAAAAACTATTGGGCCTGAGTCTTGTAATTAGGCCTCAATGTATAGCAGACGGCTCCACGGGTCCACGGTTTTCGTTTGTCCATCCATGTGCCGAACACCCTGTATATCAGAACGGTGGGGCGATACGGGGTACCTTTATGGTTTAGCACATAATATCTCAAATACTTATATATAGACTTTTTGATATGGAATATAATTAGGAACATTAGTTTAAAAGAATAATTCGTGAATCACCACATCTTGCAAAACTATGGGGTACCCATAAAGTTTATGAACACACACACTATCTCAGATTATTAACATACACTACCATACGTTTGATATATAAAATTTTGTTACACATTGACGTTTGGCAATCTGTCACAACTTCTTAGAGGCAAAATAACCCATTTCGACTACAGGGCGACCTAGTTATACATATTTCATAACGATTTTAAATATAAAATTACAGAAATCCCCATTCCGTCTCGGCGTAAGTTGATGGCAATAGACGCATATGCTAGGCAGAAATATCCATCAAGTAGCGTCCGTCTAGCAGAAGACATATCTGTAGGTGTACCCATAGTGTATACCAAGGAGAAGACGTTCTTCGTCCAGTGCACCATGGAAACCTTCAAGAGTCTGGTCTCAGCTGACACATTCTTGAAGAAGGAATGTCAGTCAGGAATGGGATTTTTGTATGGTAAGTTCCAAGTTTCCATGTTTACCATGTTTTGGAAAAATAAAAAATTCGTTAATAAAATAATACCTTGGTCGTACCTTGGTTGGTACGTCGGTGTGCAAATAAATATTCATGGTAATGTTTTTTTTTCATTAAACAAATTGTATTACAGATGCTGAGTTTGTAGTGGATTCAAAATGTCATCCAGTTCCATTTGATAAAGCAGTTGAAAGAAAAGAGTAAGTTATGTAGCCCAAGCAGGAACAATTAACATCCTTTGATGTATTTGTAACATTATCGCATCGTTTCTCAACCATTTTTACGTCGCGACTCACGAAAAAGCCAAAAAGTTAAGTCAAAAGTCTTGCGACCCCGTCAGTATAAAATTATAACAATATTTACATAGCGCGCTATTTTTATCAGCTATACGTTATATTAGCCTTCACTGGTTCGAACGATTTTTCCGACGTTCGATACAAAAGATTAGTTCGAAAAACGAATATTTGGACCTACATGTAGTATGTATTTATTATTTTTCAACAGACTGCAACCCCCTTTAAAAACAAACTCGACCCCTCCCAAGGGCCGCGACCCCCCGCTTTAGAACCGATGCATTATCGAATGAAAATTGTAAAGGTGATGTCATGATTTTCATACAATTTTATTCTATAATGTTACAAATACTTTGATGTCAATTGTTTCTCCTTGGGCTACTGTTTTTTTTATGGAGTGATACTGACAAACAAGGTTTGCTTGATAGATGGTTAAAGTAATTGTCGTCGCCAGTGTACAACACTAGACCCGAGGAGTTTCAAAGCGCGTCGCCGCTCTTTTAATGGCTTTGGGCTTCCTGTACCGTTCTCACTCACTCACGTTAATTTTCTGTTTTAATCTTCACTTAGTACCGAAAACTTCCTTTAGGTTTTGTTTTTATTTTATTCAAATGAGTTTACTCAATTTGCTGTATTTAATTATAATATAGTAGCTTCCCACACCGATTTCGGTGACGGTGGCTGATTTTATTGAAACCAGACCAGCTACACAGGAGTTATTTTATATTGCCAAAGTGTGTGCGCTATTCACAAGAGCATTCTCTTTCTTTACTCTCGTAACCCAGTGGGACAGATGGCCGACACGACTAGCTGGAGATCAGACGCAGAACTGACTTTTTACATGCTTATCCGACGCATGAATCATCTTTCTTGTCAGGTGATCATCCTGAATTGTCCATACTTGAGAACAATTTTTTTGATCCAACGCGGGGATCGTTCCCACGACCTCCGGAGTCGAGAGCCCAGCTCCAAGTCTAAACCACTGGACCACGCAGGCGTCGAATATGGTTGCATTATGTATCAAATACATTTTACAAATATTCCGTGTGGCATCAGTGTCCACAGGATAGCAGTGCTCGCGCTGGACTACCACGACATGTCGCGGAAGGTGGCCGTGCCGCTCGGGGTCTACGTGCTATACAGTCGGCTGCTGCAACTTAAGGTATGTCGTATGAACTACTGTATTTCAGCTACGCTAGTGTTATTAACGGTCGAGCCGGCCTATTCGTGTTAAAGCATGGCACTCCCACGCTACTGTGATAATAATGCACAGTACTTGTACAATCAGACGCCTTAAAAGGTATGTTATAAAAAAAAAATCATCAATTTAGTTTTTAAATTAAAAAAACAACAATTTAGGTTTAAAAAAATAAAATTAAATAAATAGTTTTGAAATTACGCTTATTTCAAAGTTACAAAAAAGTTGGAATACCTTTTTACAAGATTAGTTTAAAAAATACCTTCTTATTTAGTTTACTTACATCAAATACAAAAATATTTACCTTTGTTTTGTATATTTGCATCTGACCATACATTTCGTAGCAACTTACAAGCAAGTGACGTCACAATCGCAGTGACGTGGCGTTCAAGAGACTCACGAAAGTTATTCAAACAATTCACAGTTTCTTTAAAAATATTGACTTTTATTTTTAACCGACTTCAAAAAAAAGGAGGCGGTTATACGTTCGGCTGTATATATATATATATATATATATTTTTTTTGTATGTTCAACGAATACTCCGCCGCCTTTGCACCGATTTTCAATTTTTTTTTTTGATGTATAGGGTATAATCCCAAATTGGTCCTTCTGACATAAAGTCGTGATGATGGGATCCATGAGGAATCGAGGGAACTCCTCGAAATTTATATGGACACATGGTGATTTTGATTTTTTCTGAAGTAGTCTAAGCATATGCAAAAAAAAAGTAAGATTTTGCACCAAGGTATACCCTGGATCCAAATGTACTGGACAGAACTCCTGAGTCCTTATAGATACATGTCTGGGGATTCCGGCGTTGTTTAAAGAACTGCAAGCATATGCCCATCATACAACTTACAGTAATCATCATTATCATCACAACCATCTTCACACGAAACACCAACATATTTTTATGATGACATTGCAATTGGTACTAACTACTCTTCAGTTTTGTGCACCGATATCAATGTCTTTTAAATTTTGCTATTGCCAAAATTGTATTCGTGATCATCATCATCACTGTAGTATATACTGTAGCTTACTGCTTTTTGCCGCTAACTATAACAATAGATAATAATCATTATTAATAATATAGTATCTAATCATTATAATCACTGGTGATTGTTTAGTAGGTACGCAGATCGGTAATGCTTATTTGGGGAAATACCACGGCCTCACAGAAAACTGGCATGAAATAACGCTTGATTTTGTTTTGCCGAGAGAGTGAGGATAGTGGAGGCTTTTTTGTATTTATAACTTTCTTAAAATGTGTTCATAATAATATAGATAATAAATCTAACTAAAAAGAGAAAAAATATTATTTCAAAAACCAAAAATTCAAACTGACTTCCAAAGTAAGAATGCACAAAGAGTATGAAATAAAACTTATTTTCTAAATAATTCCACTTTTAAATTCGGCTAAAATTTTAACTACTCAATGTTCTTAATTTTTAAGTCGGTACCAGCAAATTTTTAACGTGAGTTCTATAAAATATTGTAGGATATTGTTTGGGCTGGTACCGACTACAAAATTAAGAAGATTGAGTAGAGAAATAGTTAAAATTTTAGCCTAACTTAAAAGGGGAATTATTTAGAAAATAAGTTATATTTCATACTTTGTTGTGCACGTTTACTTTGGATTGTCGGTTGGAATTTTTTGTTTAAAAATAATTTAGTATACTATTCCTTTTGTAAACATTACATTTTTCATTACACTATTTATTTAAAAAAAATTGAGTCAAGTCCCTGTACCTATCAAACTCACAGTAGTGTGTGTTAATAACCTGACTATATATATATATATATATATATATATATATATATATATATATAAATATATATAATACGAAATATAATACCTGATAATAACTGAAAACAACAACAACAACAACACACTGTTGTTGTTGTTCATTGAATGTATTTCTAAGCATTATTTAAAATAATATTAGCTTTCTGCACACCTTCCTCAAACTTAAATTGCATGTATTCGTTTCAGGGGTACAAAGTACTTGAAATTCCATACACAGAGTTCAACCCGAAAGACAAGCTCGTGGCGCGAGTGCAGTACATAGAGAAGAGATTAAAGGATCTCATCGCGCAGCCATCATAGACCAGAGGCGCGACAGAGGTGGTGCGCCGCTTGAGATTCTAATGGGTGCTTCACTTTTTATAGTTCCGTGCCTCAATGGGAAATAACGGAACCCTTGCAATATCATTTTGTTTTCAAAAAAGATTGAGTCATTTATGAGAACCTTACAAAGCAAATTGTGGACTCAAAGGAGAGTTACTACTGGAATCCTAATTGAGATAGTTTTTGTATGTTTTCAACTTGTGCTAAAATAATGAATTCAATGAAGAGTCAATGGGTACGTAAAGTTAGTAATAGTGTTGTCATCTTGTGGCAGCACTGTCCTTAAAAAATACCTCCATAAGTAATTAAGTTGGCGCACCAATACCTTTTGTTATAAATAGACAATTTGTACATGAAGCTACGATTGACGTTAGCGCAAAGTTTTTATCTTGAAAAAGATAATAATCTGTAGCTTATGTAAGTATTTCTGTAGAAATATTAGTAATATTATGGTGAGAATGTTGAGGAATGTGTGTTTCAAATGAATAATATGACAATGTTTAGAACACTCCAAAAAGGTTTTTCATCACTAATGTTGCGTACACACCAAAATGTTTGCTTTTTTTCTGGAAAAAAGTAAATTTAGAATCAAGTTTTATATCGCTTTTATTTCGCTATTATCGCTTTCTCAGGAGATAAACTATAATTTTCAAAATAGTGTTAGTGAATTAAATCATTTTAGTACTGAAAAACTGATAAAAACTTATGACACATAGTTTGAATTCTCTGTATTTAAATAAACGATACGATTTTCTCAAAATGGCGATCTAGAGGGTTGACACAGTATTGATTATCAGCGTCCAATTATACTGATTCGATTTTGTAATGGTTGTTGATGATAAAAACTGATAGCTATTATAATATTCTTATTTAAAAATGATACCCTCAGTGAGTCGCGAATGTCAGAGTGCTCAATTTGTATAGACAAATAAAAAAGCCGTATAAAGTCTTTACCAAAGTATGTATCCGGTCTAATCCGGATGGGTTACAACCAACATAATATTGTGATATTATTATCTTAAATGCACGAATAATGTTTTTCGTGTATTATCTAACTACAGTCAGTTTGTCAGTACAAATAAAAAGGACGAAGTGAATAATAATGTCATTTTCCTTATTAGTTTACTGACTGCGATTATAAATCAGGGTAGAAACAACACTTGTAACTTCAAGTTATCAAAGTTTGTTTTCATCGTATTGTCTCCTACATTAGCATCGACAAAATGGCTGGTAACATCTTCGACAACTTGATGATTCGGATCAGTATAATTGAAATTGATATGGTTACTGTCGATGTAATGGGGTGAGTGATTCTAACTTATTGAGATGTATATATAAATGGTTACAAATAAACTTGTTTATAAAATATTTTTGTGTATTTCGTTACCAACTAACTTTTCATTTCACAAAATATTCACAAACTATTTTTACTAAACACGTTGCTTCTTAAGTTTAATGAGACGTCAGACGGTAGATTTACACGGGGCAAGAAACAAAGCTGTTATGTGCGCTATGCTTATTGAGAAAAGCCTGACAATTGAAATAAAGTCCAGACATAATATTTACAAAATGCAAACATTATATGGGGTTTCTTCACATAAATTTTTTGGACATAATTTAACGTGGCATACCTCGATAGGCATTTTTTTGTCATAATAATACTTTGGCATACTTGTTTCTTGGCATACTATATCATTAGGCATACTTATTATTTAGACTAATGTTTTTTGTCCTAATTTAATGTGGCATAACTTATACAATACTTTATATCACTATGCCTAAATAGGTTTATGCTTTGCAAAAGTATGCTTAAATATCATTATGCGTAAATTAATGTATGCGTGATGATTATTATGCTTAAAGTGATTATGTAAAAAAAAAGCCTAAACAGTTATGCCAAATTAATATTATGCGTAACTATTATAAGGACAAATTAAATTATGCCAAGTTAAATTATGACATGATTTTATGCGTAAAAATAGGTAATACCATATATGGGTACCTCTTAGTAACAGATAAAGTAGCTCCCGCACCTCGCTCGGGGAGAGAGATCGTCTTATTTTTTAATAATATGTAAGTTTTATTCCTAATATTCTATTTAAACCAAAAAATCCGGACAATTAAAAAAGCCGTACAATGTCTAGACCAGTGGGTCTCAGACTCTTTTGTTTCATAGACCACTTTCAAAATTTTGCTGGATCCGGTGGACCCCCTGCATCTACATTCTACATTACTACTAATTTCTAAATCTCGAAAAAAAAGTGAAGATTAGATCTATCTATCTATGGAAACTTGCGTTGTGGCTCAATTTCAACGACGAATTAACAGTTTTCGAAAAAAAAAGGTTAGGATTTATTGCTTGATAGGGTTAATAATTTGATAATAAAGTAGGTGGGTACGCGATATTATATTATATAGGCAGGTAGGTATACAAATAGGCAGGTAGGTACTTACTTTTCCGACACTGGTAATCAATAATATCGATTGACTTTTCTTTATGAAATTTCGGAAACAAATGAGTAACGTTTATCCTTCACATTCGTATTTATATTCTATTATATTGGTGAAGAATTAAACACGTTCATACAAGATTGCAAGTACATACACCAGAAGTCGTATTAATTTGCACGTTTGAACACGCATTGCGGACGGGACGGCGGCGGCCGGCGCGGCAACAAGTCTCGACGCGTTGTACTGAATTTGGAATATGCGAGTTTTTACAAGTAACAGTCGCTGAGCTTCTTAAAATATTATCTGCTTATATTGATAGGAGATAATTGTCTTATTGAGAAGGTTTAATTTAGGTATCATATTGTTTGTGTTGTTGTATTACCGTATGATGGACGGTGTGGCTCAATAAGTTATAAATGAAATTGAAAAAGGAAAGTGGCATAGGGCCGGATAGCTCAACTGGTAGAGCACTCGGCGCGATACCGACATGGTCTGGGTTCGACTCCCAGTTCGGAACTATCCATTTTTTCTCGATTTATTTATAAATTGTCTTATTGAGAAGGTTTAATTTAGGTATCATATTATTTAAAATAACAAGCCAACATTTTAGTTCTTCACTATCGAAACCAAATTAATTTACATGCACCACTGCTTACGATTGTAGACCCCCATTTTTGTCACGTCCAACGTAGACCCCTGTAGAGTTTTCCGTGGACCCCTGGGGGTCCACCTGGACCACTTGGGAATTATTGGTCTAGACCAAAGTCTGGACTAATCCGGACGGATGGTAACCCTACATCCAACATATTGTGATATAAACGAATAATGTTTTTCATGTTTTTCATGTATGTTGTTGTATGATAGTTTTGTGCAAAGTTTCCTTGATCTTATATTATTTAGGATTCCGTGCCCAAAGGGTAAAAACGGGACCCTATTGGCTATTACCTACCGAGACTTCGCTGTCTGTATCTCTTTAACCGTGCTAAAAAAAAGACAGTTGAAATTTTTGCAAATGCTGTATTTTTGTTGCCGCTATAACATAATATTATACAGAAAAAAAACAGAATAAAATAAATACTGAAGCTCTCATACAAAAACGCGATTATTTGCCGTTTTGTACGGAACCCTTCGTGAGCGAGTGCGACTCTCACTTGGCCGGTTTTTTAAAGCGAGGTACTTTATTATTTTACTCAGGTTGATGCATTCCTTTGTCCACAATACTGAAACAAACAATAAAACAAATTTAGACCCTTGACTCTAGTAAAATATAGCCTACAGTACTGACATATACTAAGCAGTTCACACACGAGTCAGAAGTGAAACGTTCAATTCTAGTTTTATTTAATGCTTTTGTAATATAAGTATCGAATTTATAATACTACGTGTAGTAGTTTTACTGGTGTCATCAGATGTTGCTTTCAGGGAGTTATCTGTTAGACACACACCGACTGCTAATATTCCTATTCCGTACCGTGGGTAATGGTTAAACCCATCGCGTACTGAATGCACCTCATATGCGCTTATTGAAATTAAAAAAAAACCTTTTCCCTATTAATATTTCGATATAATGTCATGGAAATACTCACAAGGATACTTCTTTGATGAATTCCACCATGTCGGTGACGGCGCTCACGAGGTTCTTGACCGCGATGGGCGTGGAGAAGAACGGCTCGTGCGGCTGGTATAGCACGTGGCGCCGCAGCTCGTGCAGCTCGCGGTAGTTGTACGGCTTCTTCCCTTCTTCCGTTATTATTGAGTACTGTAAGTTACACTGTTTCAGCTCCATCCGCCACGATAGCGTGAAAGGGTGGCGAAGGTGTCAAAAAGTGAAACACCTCGTACCTCTCCAAGGGAGACCAAGCACTGAGTTGCTCTTTGGAACCTTCTTGACTCCCTCGAGCTTATCGCGGCGAATTGTTTTGAGAGGCTGGAATTTTTTGTGTCGTGCTAAAATTAAGAAGTTTTATATCCTTAAGGTATTTTTTAAATGTCTATGGACACTTCCACACCACGTCAATTTAGTGCCGTGCTTTCTTCGCGAAGAACTTGTGTTACGGGTACCATACAACGGAAATATATTTAATACTTTTATATTAAACACATATTTAAGATTTTTATTATATTTAACACATATTTAATACTGATACATTGCTCAGGGACACGCAAATTTTTTTTTTTCCTTTGCCGGGAATCGGGATTCAAACCCGCCTCCGGCGTGAGCAACGACGCGTTCGATCACTAAGCCACAGATGACAGAGGTCGTCCGACTATTATATTAATCAATTAAAAAATCCTTACACTTTCATGCGTCATGATGATGGGGCTTTTGAATACGATCCATATAACAACCTCATTACAGTCCGGCACCGTTAAAGATCCCATGTACGTGTAGTAGATACCGTTAGCTGGTATTAATATGTCCCTGAAAAGAACAATAACAAGATACTTTGTCATATTGCCTGCGCGTGATTTGAGTGCAGAGCTGAGCCATAGCATACGGCGTATTTTAATCGCGCAGAGGACGCGCAGATAACGCGCGTGTACGCGCTCAAAACGAGATCGAATGAAATTCTATATAATGCAACAATCAGAAGGCCAATTCTCGTATATAACTTGAAATTCTCGGTTTTAAAAAACTCAATAAACTTTCAATGAGTTATTATAAATTAATCGTCATGATATCATGAAATGATTTTTGAAATTTAACCATTTAAAACGCGTTAAACGTTGGTTTGACGTTTATGAGAATACCATTTTGCTATAAAACATTTGTGAGATTTAATTAGCAGAATACCTACAGAATGTACGGCGCCGTAAGCCGTTTGTTTTGAAATGTGACATGATCTGTGACCAAGGCACAGCCAGCTTTTGTGCATGTGACGCGCAAGAGGAGATTGGGGCTCCAAGGTCTGGCAACGCACTTGTAAATGCTGTCTTACGAGTGTCCATAGACGGTGGTAGCCGCGTGTCGATGCCTATCATGATGATCCGTCTCCTCGTTTTCCGGCTATTATTACATAAAAAAATAAAAACATAAGCAAAATGCAAAATGGATGTATCAATTAGTAAACAGTTACCTTAGGTCAATTATCAACCCGCTTAATTTTCCTCTCTTCGTCAACTCTGGCAGGAAATCGTGTATCTCGTCCGTAGGATGTCTGTGCGTTACATTTTCAGGTTCTGATATCTAAATAAAAGCGAAACAATGATTTAACCTGTGGGTGACACAGTCATCGTATGCATGATATTTGTTTAGCTTGCGTTATTACGACAACGTGCAACGCAAGGGGGGCTTAAAATATGCGTAGATGGGCAGAAGGCATTAAACACGTCACAGGTCTTTTCTCTTCTTGTGCTGCGGTTGATCATAGGCAGCGGTAATCGCTTACTAACATAATATGTGTGCTCGTTTACTGGTCTTAGTCTCTAGCAGTTATAATAGTTTTAAACACAATATTTACATTAGCAAAAACGGAGAAAATCGCGAATCCGTCGTGATGGCGTCGCGCGGTGGTGCGGTTGAGGTCGCCGCGGACGTGCACCAGCTGCATCTCTATAGGATACCTGAAAGTAAACCTATAATGGTAGAGGGACCCGGCATCACTGGAGTGATATCTTTCCGGTTATGCCGGCCTTGCATAAAACAGGCGAGTGCTTAATGAATGTTCCAAGGCCTAAGAAATAAACGAGCGAGCCTTACAGTAGTCGCATATGATGTGTAACATTTTTTGAAAATATTAAAATAAACACAATGCTTGGAACGATTTTCTAATATGATAAAAAAAAACGGAAACTTTTCCATTAAGCAGTGACAGAGATCAACGTCAAAATTTAAAAAAGCTAAATATTGAAATAATTCGAATCTGACGGCTAACACTACTACCGCGCACTCTTTCGTCAAATCAAATCTTCTCGCGTGCGCTTCCGCGACTTCCTGTTACACACTTCCGTCCCATTTCACGAAATCAATTCCACAAATTGCAAGAAAGCGAGAGGAAAAATGTTACATATCAAAAATACTTGCTTACTCTAATGTTGCAGGTCGACAATGGAGTCCATCATAATAGTAACTAATTTAATGGAGTGGTAAGTCATTGTAAAATTTATACCTAAATTATTTTTTTTGATGAAATTGATTATTCGATTGGGCCGTCCACATCTCAGCGCACTTGGGTGGCGCAAAATTTCACTATGGATTGCCTTGTCTATATGTAATAATAGTACCTATATCGTCAGTTAATATATGAGATTGTGGCGGAACAATTAGCGCCACAATCCTGAATCGCGCTATCGATGTTTTCTATGATCGGCACTATATATACGACATCTGAAATTCATACAAGTGGGCTTCGGCCTGACCGAGTATACCACCTCGCTCGGTCGGAGATCTCCCTTTGGGGCATCCTCTATTCCCACAAGATAACACTTACTTGACTCCATCAAGAGCATGCTCAGAGAGGTATCGGAAGGTGACCTCCGTGAGGTAGTAGAAGCGCTCCAGTGGACCGCCAGTCACCCGCGGACGCATGCTTAGGTTGCCGTCCGCTATGTACCGTACTGTAAAATGTAAATGGACTTTTTTATGGAACAGACTGATGATGATAACACCTGTTATCATCATCAACAATCATCTTGTTATGTGTCCCGATCTTATAAACCCAAACCCTCGGGCCTCCGGTACCTTCACACACTTGGCGAAATGCATCGCAAGCGTTATTTATTCAGCGTAAAATAACGCTTGCGTTGTGTTTTACGGAGTTAGTGTCAGGTATTGAAGCCCCAATGGGTGAGGGTGTAATAAACCACACATTTGAAACTCCTCTTGTGTGGCGGGTGTTGCTGATGCTCATTTTTGTCCGCTCAACATTCTTGGTCCATTTCATACAATAATATGTTACTCACTATTCTTTCCATCGTTAACTCCTGTCATCAATACACTGTGGTACCCGTAAAACTTGAGATGTCCATATTTTATGAACACACTCTCAAAGTCCTTGACGGCATCATGAGCTCCAATATTGATAGGGGACTGTCGCCATCCACCCTTTTCACACAAAGTGTTAGGTCCCTCTAATTCTGAAAGTTGAAATTCTACTTCTAATCATTTTCTACTTCCTACAAATATTCCTCTGTTGTAAATCTTTACATAATATAAAATGAAGTCACTTTGTGTCTATTCAAAGTTCTTAGAACTTTGAAACTACTCAACGGATTTTAATGAAGTTTTCAGCAATAGATAGAGTGATTCAAGAGGTAGGCATAACACTTTACACACGTGCGAAGCCGGGGCGCGTCGCTGGTAGCGTATAACGCAAGTAGGTAGATTTACGGAAATCTCTTTACAAACTACAAGTTGTTTCTTTTTCTATCTCACCTTCTAAATTCCCCCACTCCGGTTCATCAACAGACAAAGCGGTAATGATATCTGAAAATATGAAAAAAAAACATGACGTGTACAAACTATAGAGTAGGTACACGCGGCAGAAGTGAAACTTCGTTCATCATTTAAAACCCAAAAAATTCTCTCACCGTAATACTAAAGAACATCAATAAAAAAAATAATAGTAAAATTAAAACTTGTATTGACCCGTACTGTAGAAAGTAAAGTTATGTAAGAAGTATAAGTATTAAGTAGCTTCCGACATATAGCGTTATATCTAAAATCGTGTCGTTACGTGACGTGGCGCGATCTTTATATTTCACCAACGAAAAGAGCCGCTAAAGAGGTTTCACTTCAAAAAATATGTCTAAAGGCTAGTGCTTGTGGTGAATTGCTTGAACTGCACTCGAGAAGGCTCAAGTCCGATTCTTGGGTGTTGGCGTGAGAACTGCGACGTTAGCGGTCGGTTATGATGATGATGATTAAATAATGAATGTGATTTTGAGGCAGACATTTTATTGATCAGTTCCTAGGCTATCTAAAATATGTGTGATAATGATTAAAAGCACGTCTTCAATGCGTGATAGGAATTTGGCTGTGGAAGTAATATCTCTACTGTTACAAATAATTTCGTATCAATTTATTATTCGTATGACATCTATGGCTCAGTGGTTGAGCGTGTTGGTGCTTAAGCCGGGGATCGCGGGTTCGAATCCCGCAAAGGAACAAACATTTTTCTGTGTTCCTGGGTCATGGGATGTGTATTAAATTAAATATATCCATAATCTTTTAAAAATCTTAAATATAATATGCATAGTATAAAAAGTATTAAATATATTTCTGTTGTCCTTCTTGTAAATATACTTCTGTGGTACCCGTAACACAAGTTCTTCGAGAACTTACCACGGGACCAGATTGACGTAGTGTGAAGCGTCCATAGATATTATATTATTATTACTATTGCAATTGATATTAATCAATAAAGTAATTGCAACTTATGATCGACGAAAGACGTAAAAAGAGCAGGAAGTCGGTTACTATCATAAGACCTCCACGTTCATAAGATTTCATAAATGTGATTCAAATTGGATTCAAATATGGTACAATCTTGTAAAAAATAAGTCTTACCCAAATATAAGAGGACAAGAAGTGTATGCAACACGTACATTATCGTAAAAGTTTGTTCTTCTGCAGTAACTGCAATTTAACTTTTATCTCTAATTGCTATTATTTCAGTAATGAATCGTGTGTTGTTAACTTCGATTATAAATGTTATGAGAATTTTGAAACTGTAGTAAAATAGAATCATTGTTTGAAAAATACGATCGTGTTATTTAAACAAGTTTTAAATGGATAGTTTCAACGTTTTAGGTTTCTTCGGTTCATTCGGTTCATAAAACTGTAATGGACATTTTCCCAGCTAAAGCTTCTGCTTTAGCTGGGAAAATGTCCATTACAGTTTTAATGATTAGCTACTATTAAAATTTCAATTTCCAACGCATACATCTTGTACAAGAGGTTTTTAAATTCGCGGAATGAGGGGGTAATGAGGATCAGTCATGTTTTTTGTGGGGTATGCAGACTTATGGCGCATTACACTCTGAATTATAATTCGATTCCACATTTGACATTAGCTTCTGTCATTTTGTAAAATAATGATACCACATATAATAGTGTAGTGATGAACACAAAAATCGATAAACAATCGCGATTTATGTTTATGTAATAATAATATTGGTGTGCCAATTAAATTATTGATTTTTATTTAAATAAATACATAATTATTAATAATAATTATTTATTAATTAGTAACCACTGCTTTATTTTATAAAAAGTTAATATTTTTGTTTTTTATATTCAAAACAAAACTTATAATAAAAGAGCCTAGATAGATAGTTTTCTGTATTGGCAACCCGTGTGTGCTCATGCAGCTATCGCTATTTTGTTTATCTTGTCATTCGGCTTCATTCTCCCAATCTGACTGCACGAATATCTTGTTTCATTACGAATCGATATTTTATTATTTTGTTGGGTTTTTGTTAAAGTTTGGTTACGTTGTGTTTGTTGTTACGTTTATAGTTTTTTGTGAACTTTGAGTGAATCTATTTGTTTTGGTTTTCCATCAAAATGGATCCTCAGCCAAGTACATCACAAAAAGACGTGGATGTTTTCTTGTCCCCAAGAAAAAAACGTCCACGAAAAGCTTTCACTGTTACTGAAAAAGTAATGATCCGCAACGCCTACAAGTACGTGAAAAATGAAACTTCTGCGCAATTGGAGGCCTTTGAAGTTGTGGAAGAAAATAAATGTATGAGCAAAGTTGCTGACATATTGGGAATAACCTCACGCTCTGTTTGTAACGTTTTGAAGGAAGTAAATAAAGGTGCGCCGCCAACGCCTAAAAAAACTGGACCAAAGCGAAGTTTCAAAGATAAAATTGATGAATTTACATTCTCCGCAATACGAAGAATTGTTCATCAGTTCTTTTACCAAAATAAACCTCCAACCATTGCAAAGGTTAGTCAATCAGTCAGACAGTAATATTTTATACCTACATCTTTTATATATAAGTAATGATTCCAAACTATTATACAATTTACTATTTTAGATTTTACAAGTGATGAACGATGATCCAGAAATGCCCAAGGTTTCCAAAGACACCCTCAGAAAAATTTTGAAGCATCTTAATTTTAAATTTGTTGCACGGTCACAAGTGACAGCGATAGCGATAGCGATGACGGCGACGATTAATAAAATAAAATATTACCATAATACATCTATTTGTTTTATTTCTTATGTTCCTTCATGATCAAATTTTTTTATTTTTTTTTTACACACACAATTATTAAAGCAAACTCTCAGATCCTTAATAAAATTAATCGTCATACTCGTCACTAAATCCGTTCAGAAATATTTAATTTCCTGATATACTTAGTTTCTATTAAAGTAGTAGTTGTATAGATATACTACTACGAGTATAAATGAGAGGAATCGATCCCGAAATATTCCATTTCCGTATCGAATAATTTCGCAACGTCACTATTTAGTACTTATCATAACGTTGCAACACTGAAATTGTCAAATCTGGAATCGAATTAAAATTCCGAGTATAGTTAAAACGCGCCCGAGTAAGAAGCGAGTCGCTGTGACTTCATCTGTCATCGTCACCTCCCCTCTAAACACAACTAAAATATTTATATTTATGTAAAAAAACAATGCACGCGAGGCACAAGCGTCAAGAATCATAGAATGAATACTTATAGTGCAAGATCCGGTATAAGAAATATATACCCTGTAGTATTCCGCTGTCGCACGTTAACACGCATTAATACTGGCTCGCCAGTATTCCAACACACACGTCCCGCTCGCTTGACTGCTACATAATGACTGACATCTAAAGTGTCACCGAGACATATCAACTGTCATCTGTGGTTAGAGCACTCGAGATAGAACACTTGATTTATGTACAACTTAACGCTTTTATTTTGACAATTTAAGATAAAATTTGGGGCTACCTTCTCATCATGTGAGTCAGTTTGTGATGCTTTTTCTCATTACTTCCACTCGTCTTTTGTCAGATCTGAAAATGTTACAAATGAAGACGATGTCACTAATCGCTACCATTCTCAACTGATATCTAAAAACCCCTGTGAGCCAACCACATTTTTGAGCTCCATTGAAGTCACACCTGGACTAGTCGAATTTCATCTAAAGAGTCTAGACCCAAATAAACTAGCGGGGCCTGACTATCTCTCCCCTAAATTTCTAACTGGCTGTTATGAAACTTTAGCTTTACCAATCTCAATTCTCTTTAAAATGTCACTTTCCTCTTGTACAGTCCCTAAAATCTGTCAATCGGCCTTTATTACACCTATACATAAAAAAGGTGACAAATCAGAAATTACTAACTATAGGCCGATTTCCAAATTATGTGCTATTGCCAAATTATTTGAACGCATAGTACATAATCAAGTATATGCTACCTTAAAATCTTCTTGCAGCGATTCACAGCATGGGTTCCTAAAAGGCCGATCTACTGTCTCAAACCTTATCTTATTTAATGACTATTTAACAAGTAAAATGGACAGCGGCACTCAAATTGATGTCATATACACAGACTACAGTAAGTGTTTTGACCGTATTGATCACAACCGACTTAACACTAAACTTTTTAACATCGGAATTCATGGCGACTTATATAGATGGTTTTGCTCATACCTCGACAACAGGTCACAGGCAGTTGTAGTTAATAACTACATATCTGGTTGGGTACCCATACCTAGTAGTGTCCCGCAAGGATCGCTGTTGGGGCCTCTCCTCTTCATCATTTTTGTCAACGATATCGACTCATGTTTCCGCTATTCTCGTTCCTTATATTTCGCTGACGATATGAAAATTTTCCTACCTATATCATCACCAGAAGACGTGGAGAATCTTAAATCCGATTTAGCCCGACTGGATGACTACTGCCTCTTCAATAACCTCGACTTGAATCCGTCCAAATGCTCCATTACTACTTTTTCCAGGAAAAGATACAGAATCCTCACCTCATACCATCTAAAAGGACATGAAATACCTAGAAGTTCTATAGTACGGGATCTCGGTGTATATTATGATGAAAAACTGCTATTTGATGCGTACATTGATAAAATCATCGTGAAGGCCTCAAAGGCTCTTGGTTTCATAATGAGAGTAAGTTCTTATTATTTATTTTTATTTATTATACTTTAAGCACACAATATGGTACAAAGGCGGGCTTAATGCCTTGTGGCATTTTCTACCAGCCGACCTATGGGTGATGCAGAGACAGTGTGAGGTAGATGCATAGTATTAAAAGGAAACATAGACTTAGACATTTTGTGTATATATACAATATATAATAATAATAAATACTACCATATAAATACTAATATAACTCTTTATTTAAAATTAACCTACTAAATATTTTAAATATGTAAACCTAATAATATATAACATAATAAGATATCTAAATAATTAACTTATTTATTCTAGTCTATTTCTAGTCTGCCAATGATTTTAAGTATAGTTCACGAACTCTGCGTTTGAATAAATTTTTTGTCTCAGACATCCTAACGTCTTGGGGTAGTGAATTCCAAAGGAGGATAGACTGAATATGGAAGGATGAATGGACAAGGGAGGAGCTATGAGAAGGACAAAGAAGGAGCAAATTATTTGTAGAACGAAGATTTCTATCATGGCTACTGCACAGATATTTAAAATGAGGAGTTAGGTAGTGAGGAGCAGAGGGGGAGTGAAGAAGGGAATAGAGTGTACACAGAGCCCGTAGAGAACGACGTTGTCGTATTGGCAGCCAATGAAGCTTAGAGCGGAAGGAGGAGATGTGGTCGTACTTACGGAGGCCAAAAACAAATCTTATACAATTATTAAGGAGCCGGTCGAGTTTGTTGAGTAGGTCATTAAGGTCGAAGTAGCAAATATCACAATAATCCAGTATTGGAAATATAAGGGCTTGAACAAGCATAGTTTTTATATTGGAAGGCAAGAAATTTTTCAGACGGTAGAGAGATCGCAAGCAACTGGTAACACTATTACCAACATTAGCGATTTGGGTACGCCAGTCAAGATTAGCATCAATATATAAACCGAGATCCTTAACACACGAGCTGAGAGGAATAATGTTGCCGTTATAGATAATAGGCGGGAGACTTCCTGTGTCAACTCTACTCAATAGTCTTGGACTTCCTAATAAAATCGCCTGACACTTATTGGCATTCACTGACAGTCCAAACTCAGTGGACCAAGTGTGAATAGGGTTTAGATCTCGGTTTATATCATCGATGGCAGTGGACAGATGTTCAACCCCTTCTTGACAGTACACCTGCAAGTCATCAGCATACAGATGATACGAAGTACGAAGAACATAGGATATTAAATTTATAAATATGGAAAATAAAAGAGGAGAGAGTAAGCCGCCTTGAGGAACCCCAGCTTCGAGAACCCGCCAATCAGAAAAATACTGGTCAACGCGTACACGCTGCTGACGCCCCGAAGATAAGAAGAGAACCAGTTCAACGCTTCAGGCGAGATCATAAGATGGGAGAGGATGGCCAGGAGAATATCGTGGTTGACATTGTTAAAGGCGTTTGAAAGTCAATT